>CAUYRT010000795.1:0-85432 GCA_963574885.1 Lepilemur ruficaudatus
TCACAAAAAAATTAAAATTATATTTTACAGCAAATTTGGGATAAAGATGAATATCATCTTGAAAAGAAATTGAAACATTTCTGTGAGTCCCCTAAAAGGATTGTGTGTCCTAGGCACTGTGTCCACCGTGCCTGATGGAAATGTAGCTGCTACTGCTACTGCTACACCGTGCCTGATACAAATGTAGCTGCTACTGCTACATGTAGCTGCTACTGCTGCATTACCCAGAAGCAGCTAGGTCTCCTTTAAAGCTCACGTGGAGATTCAGGACACAGCCATACCAAAATAAGTATAATAATAATCACCCTTCAACTCTCTCCCACCCCAACTTGGTTAACATCAGAAACCAAGGTACAAAAGAATTGGAAGAGACATATTAATCAGAGGCATGACAGTGCTGTGCTTAGGAGTGTCCTCATCTATATAAGAATCATGACCACCACACAGACCAGTCGAAGTTTTGGTGACATCAAGCAAGATAATAAATAAAAAGCATGTAGCACAGTGCCTGGGACAGGGCATGCTCAGCTGTCATTGGTATTATTGGGAGTAGTCGCGGTTCTTTGTCCATCACTAGTTAAATAAAGCAAGATCAAAGAACCACAACTTTGGTTGAGGTTTTTCCTTTAGTATTGATTTCAGGCAGGGCCACTATGTTCACATTGTTTGGCACATATGGGCCTCATGTACTCGTTAATTGATTGTGGCGATGACAGTCCCATTGTACACACTGAAGAGCTGCAGTGTGTCACCAACAAGTGACCGGAGTGTCTGCTTATGATTCCAATGACACCAGCTACAGACAGATCCTTGGCCTCCTTCTCCACAGTGGCCTACATCCCAAAATAGGAAATGTGCATTCACAGACAGCCCCAGCAGGCACAGGGGGTTAGGAGGCAGGCTGCCAACACTTCAGGCTGTCAGCGACACTGCGGAGCCTGGTGGCTACTCCAGCACAGGTGAGCTGCCTTCCTTCCCCCCACCTCCTGAGCAGCTTTCTGGGATTGACTTCTATGCAAATGAAAGATAATTGGGTGGCCTGTGACCAGCAGCCCCTGCTGATTATTACTCAGCAGGGTATCGATGTGTGTACACTTCTCTTAAGCGAAGGGCAAATCTCTTTCACTTCTCTATGACATTCATTTCTGGGTCCCAGTGCCCACCTGAAAACCCAGCAAGGTCACAAGGCTGAGAAGCCCTGTTCTGTGGCTACCCAGGTAATTCCTCCCCTGCTCTGAGAAGGTAAGACAGGTGCCTAAGAAGGGAAGCTCAAGCTCAAGTGAATTTCACTTGGAAGTTGGCCAGAGAGCAGATCCTGTGAACCCATGCATGCTGTATTGGTTTAAAGTCTCTCTCTCTCTTTCCTTCCCACTCAGATTTTGACTGCTCTGTACAGAGCTACTTGACTGTATATACCCAGCTCCTTGATGAAAGAGAAAGTGCCCTTTCTTCTCTGCTTGTGTTTGGGGCATGTCATAGGTACCTGTTCAAGAAACACTGACATCTTGAACTGATTGGGGATCAAGAATATGAGTCTTGAGCTAAAGTTGTTAGTTTTGTTTAGTTCTTCCAAAACCTTACAGTCTGATCATGAACAAGTTCCTTTCTTTTCTCTAGGCACAAAATTCCTCTCCATCCAACCAGAAGCTTATCCTGACAGATCAAATGGTGGTTCCGTCTGTATCCTGCTGTTTTTTATTTCTTTTAAGGGTGCCACAAGCATTGGAATATTTTACCTTCCTCTTCTTGGGATAAAAGCTTTGCAGAACTCTTCAAAATAGGCTGTTCTTAATTTCCAGGTGGAAAAAAAAACTCTAACAGATTTCCTAGAAGTTAAATTAAATTCAAGTACTTTCTATTTAACTTTTGACTTTGTTTCATTGATACCTCATTCTAATTGTCCCTATTATCTAGGAAAATAGGAAATGTCACTCATACATCCTACTGAAGCATTCAAAGGGCCGACGAGATGAAGAGACTCATTTGACTTGGCAGAAATGAGATGATCATGATTCACAGACATATCCACAGGAGAGACGCACTCCCTCTGCCGAGCCAGGCTTCAGAGCAAATGAATGCAAAATATGCGAGTGCTAGAAGAATCGGTCACACAGTTTCCAAGTCATATTGGCGCATTTGCAGGGAAGTGCAGCTTTGCTTCCCCAACAAGCATTTTCATTCATTGGTTTATTCCCATAACAGCATGAGAGAAAGAGGTGGGGGCTCCCTAAGTTGCAACTTTCTTCTAAAACAGACCCACATTAAGGTGTAAGTGTAAAATACCTGGGAAATCAACAAAGATTTAAAGTCAAGGGAATGACCACCTATTTAACAATAGCTTGTAGGGGCTGCAGAAAAAGCCTCCAGCCCTATGTGTAAGAAATGATTTTTGTCCATAACATAGCAGATGCATTCAAGAAAAAAGCAGAAGAGGAAAGCTGTAAAAGACACAAACTCTAGCTGATGTCAGACTTCCCACGGGTACGAATACTGAGGATAAAAATAATGGTACTCTGGCCATAGGCAAGTGACTTATCTTCTCCAAGATTGAGATTTCTCCTTTATAAAATTTTGGACCTTGATAGTAACTTGCCACCCGAGGCTTTTGTGCAAGGATTGAGAGAGGTGACACATTTAAAGACTTTCTGAGCCTAGCACCTAATAAGCAGGCAATACCTGGTGGCTGCCATTATTATGACTTTTGTCTGTGTGGTCACATCAGCCCAACTTTCTCATCTTCTGTTAAAAATACACTGAAGGCCTCCATTCATTTATTTAATGAATACTTATTGAGTGCATTGTTGGGGTCAGATACAGTGCTTGCAACTGTGAGCATGGGGGTACCAACATAAGCCCCACCCTCAAGAACCTGTCGGTTCAGTTGGAAAGACAGACAACTAAATAGACAGTTACAAGCCAATGTGGAAATCACAGCAGATGGTGCCACCCAACTGCTAAAGTATTGTCTAGGAGTCGCCCATAGCTCAGTCTTAGGGAACCAGAAAAAACTCTTTGGAGATTGTGAGGTCCAAGCTAAGATATAAAATGAGAGCACCTGTGAAGAGAGAGTGATTATGGAGCTTTGAGGAAATGATGGTTGTGCCCCATGAACAGATCTCCAAGTGGATGTCTGTAAGAGGGCTGGGTGTAGAAAGGTGGGAGCTGAGAGATTCGTCTGGACAGCAAAGCAGTGGCCCCCTCTTTAAAGGGTCCTAGAAACTTGTTAAAGAATTCCTATCTCTATAATTGAAAGGGATTAAGAGGGAAAGTAAGGTAAAAATGGACTTAAGGACATCGTTAAGGATGTATGTGGAAGATGGACCATGTTGGATCTAACAGGGGAGAAATAATCCCAGAGGTAAAAAGACCAATAAGGTGGCAATTTTAGTAATATTGGAGACAGAGTGTTTGGCTTACATTTGGAGGGTGGCAGTAGGGATAGAGAGAAACAGATCTATTGGAGAGATAATCAGAGAGTAAATGCAATAGAAATCAAGAGGAAGAAATTGCTTCTGGAGGTGAGAAATTAAAAGGCATAAAGGATCCCTCCCATGGTTCTGGTTTGGGTGAATTTTGATACTATCGCAGAAATGTGGGATCCAGGACAAAGTGAGGGTTTAGGGGACAACATCATAACTTGGATTTGTCAGATGCATGTAAAGCAATCACTGGACATCCATATAGAGATGAGTCGTAAACACCTGGACAAGTAGGTCTAGACTCCTGAAGTATGGAAAGCCATGCTGGTAGGTAGAATTAATTCTTAAGTTTCTATCTGGATATTCAGATGTCCTATGAAAAGCTCTCTAGTTAACACTGAGCTGACATTGAAGGTAAATAAATGGATTCATAGAATCCTAAAACTTAAGCACTGTTATAGACCCTAGGTCCGATCACCCTTGTGGCCCAGAAAAGAGCTCATTAACTTAAGGGCGCACAGGCAGTGGATGGCAGAGCTGGGTCCTGGAGCTGAAATCCATCCTCCTGGCTCATGAGCTGGGGCCCTGATATTGTAAGTTTAAAACTTTCAGCCTCCTAGCAATCTCTTTTCCTTGTGGGATATCAACTACCTTGTTTCTATTTTAAGAATTCTTTTCGAAAGAAGGAAAAGGGAAAAAAGCAACATGGCAAGCATCTCAGTCAGTCTGTTCAGTGGAGTCCTTGCTAGAGAATTATAATCCCCTTTGGTTGCTTCTTTCTCCTCCGGATCTTCTGTAGTCAAAAAGTTATCCTTCCTAAATTGTCATGCAGTCGTTCAATAAAGAGAACCCAATGGCATCAACATTGAGAACCCAATGGCATCACCATTGAATGATCACATTCCTCCAAACCTAAGAAGGTAGGTCTTTTCTTCCCTCTCAGATTCTACTTTGGATTTGGGTGAAGGTCCAAATCAAGCCAGGTTTAAGGGATGGATCTGACAGATACAATTCCCACCTCCACACCCACAGTAACATGTGAATCACCCGGTAATGTTTGTCCACCTTACCTTCTTCACCCATTGGATACTTGCTGCCAATTTCTATAACACAATCCACCCATCTGATTGGTCACTCAACAAATGACAACAGGAACGATGTCACAGGGCCACTGAGCTGAAAACACAGTGATTTCTGCAAAAATTAAAAAAAAGTAAAAATGCAATTAGTAACTTGGAGATGCCATGAATTGATGACGTGATCCACACTACTAGACATTGGGGAGATACAGTTGCATACGACAGACTTTTCTCTTAGAAGATAATAGTCCAAGTGTGCAGAGAGGGAGATCAATTATTATAATTATGTGAAAAGTCAGGGGGAAAAACCTTGTCATAGATTTAGAGGTACAACAGGATGGTGTGAATATCCATATGTGTGTTTGGTTCTTTGATGACACGGATTAAAAGCAGTCCCACATCCAACTTCTTATAACACACTGAGTCCTACACATACATTGCTCTAGCACTAATGACAAAACTGGGGCAGGGACGGGGATATGAAGCCTTAGAGCCAAATTTCTGATAGAACCTCCATTCTGAGTTCAAAGCAATGTGTTGCTTCTCAAGGCAGAAACAGTGTTCTTGTGTTGCCGGGTCCTTGTGGAATGACAGCCTCAAGGACGAAGAGTATCGATGGTGATGGCGGGGGTAGACGACGCTGTCCCCACTCTAGAAGACCAGAGCATTGTCTACATCCTCCCTCCACTACCCACACTCTGGATTTCCTGTGTGGGGGCTGTGCTCTGCCTGGATTCCAGTCTGATTCATCCCCATATCTTCCCAAATGTCTAACACATTCCCTACCCAGAGCATCTGTTCAATGTATATCTGCTGAATGAAGGAAGAGAAGAATATGGAGTGTCAAAACAGCTGTTGTCTTTGAAAACTGAGGCACTGAACCAAGGAAGGTGCCAGCTGGCAGAGCTTCCTGAACACAACAGCTGAAAGGAGTTCTTGAATGTCCTTCATCTTTAGAGCTTCTACCTTCTAGGATCAACTCAGTCTGAATTAGGGGATTAAACAGCTTCTTTCTTGACTTGACTTCATTTCTTTCCAAACCCACTTTTCCTTGCCTCTTGCTTCCATCCTAACAGCCATGCACAAGGTCTTCCCCAAAGCAACAAGCAAGCAAATGAAAACCCTTCTCAGTGCAGAGCTATAGATGAATGGCAAATCTACTAAAATCTGTTCATCGGACCTGGTTTGGGTGACTGTAGGAAGGTGAATAATAAAGCTGCCCTCTTGTGTGCTATTCCTTAAATGTCCAGGACAGATTAGCACTGGGGTTATTCCCAGATACACATGGAGTTGTGCAGGAAAAGCCACGTGGAGCAGTTCACACCATATGCAATTGATGGGGAAGGACCTTACTTGGCAACTAGCTACATGGCCAGTCCCCAGAATGGCATCACCAATAATCTAAAGGCTCAAATATGCATGCCTTTGTGTGGTTTCCTTCCATGTGAATCTAATCTGGTCCCGCATAGCCAATGAAACCGAAAAAGTGACATTATATGAGCCATGGGGGAGGGACCACTGCCTGGATTGGTCCAAACAGCAGAGCATTGAATCAAAGAGGATTACCCTTAAACCTTAAAATCTACTGGTATTTGCCTTGCTATCTGAACTTGCTTGGGATCTGTCACCCTTTTCTTCCTTCCAATTTCTCCCTTTTAGAATGGGAATGTCTAACTTATGCTTGTCCCACCATATATATTTCAGAAGCACATAATTCATCTGATTTCACAGGTTCACAGCTGCAGAGGACTTTTGCCTCAGGATGAATTCTACTTTGAGTCTCACCCATACTAGTTTATATGGTATTTAAATGAGACTTTGGCATTTACACTTCAGAGTTGATGCTGGCACAAGTTAAGATTTTGGGGGCTGCTGGGATAGAATGAATGTATCTTGCATGCAAGAGTGACATGAATTTGGGGGTCCAGGGGTGGGATGCTATGAGCTGAATGTTTGTGTCCCCCAAAATTCATATGTTGAAGCTCTAACCCCCCAAAGTGATAGTATTTAGAGATGGGGTTTTGGGGAGGTAATTAGGTTTAGATGAGGTCATAGGGGGTTCCCCGACATGGGATTAGCATCCTCATAAGAGGTAGGGAAGAGCAGATCTCTCTCTCTCTCTGACTGTGTGTGTGTGTGCCATGTGAGAAGATGGCAGTCCACAAGCCAGAAAGAGGGCTCTCACCAACAACCGAGTCTGCCCGTCTCCAGATTCACGAGACATAAATGCCCGCAGTGTAAGCCACCCAGTCTGCGGTACGTTGTTATAGTAGCATGGGCTGACTAACACAGAAATCTTATAGCCTGTCTTATGCACTTTGCAAGCTTTCTGTGGGAGAATTCAACTGCCATGTCAGAAATCCAAATAATCCATGCCACGCTGGGAAGCTCGAGCTAGACAGGTGGAGATGCTGCACAGACAGAGGGAGAGATGTCCAACCATCTCCAGCTATTCCAGCCATCCAGGTGGAGGTGACAGACAGGTGAGTGAACACCTGTCATCCTGCACATCCAACACATTCTAACCTTTGCATGACGCCAGCCATCTGACTACAGGAGGGGACAGACTCCAGGTAAAAACCACCGAAATGAATTCACTCCACCCACAGAACTATATGAGATAATAATGCATTGCTTTTATGCGCCATTAAATTTTGGGATGGCATGTTACTCAGCAAGAGATTCCTGGAATGTTATAAACAAAGATGAAAGAGACACTTGCCAGGTGACCCACCAATGTAATTACTTTACACACACATAACCACCTTGGGTATCATGAACCCCATCTCATCCCACAACTCAAAGGGGTAAGACCATGACCGAAGGAGCACAGCCAATAATGCCCAAAGGAGGGTCAGAATGTAGCAGTGTAGACTTCATAGCCCATGTTCCCTCTGTTCTCCTTCCCCAGCCTTCCGTTAATAATGCACCTGTTACTATGGCTAGCATGTGTAACAAGTGTATTTCTCAAATCCATAAAACATTCATCCAACCCCCCAATCAATTTGTCTTGCATTCTTTACTTCTCTGAAAAATGTTTCCTATAAAACTCCTTTCAACAAAAGCTGCCCAGTCAATCAAAAGCTTTGGGAGAAAAAAAAAATTTTAAAAAAAGATGGCTAATTGTCTATGACTGCTGACTGGATAGAATGTTCATTTTTCCCTGGTCTCTCCAACATCTCGGGACTGCTCCAGACCTAGAATCATGTGTTCCCTTCTGAGCTAAGAAACTATAATCCAGCCTCGCTGCATCCACCCCCTCCTTACTCTCAGGACTTCTCCCCTTCACCTTCCCTGGTCTGTGCACCATCACGGGCTGCCTTCAAGAACAGCACCATTGATCCTCTACCAGCCCCGTCCATCGCTGTGCTTGGTAGCGATAAGCACTGAGCCTCTTAGGTTCACAGACACTACCTGCCCTGTATTATTTCAGAGAGACTGAGAAATCAGGGAAAAGAATATGGTGAAGCCAAGGGTTTAAATGGAATAAAGGAAATACTTGGAAAGCATACCAAATTCAAAGAGAAAAGTCAGGGAAGGATGCAAGCGTGAGTGTCGCAACTCCCTTCTGCTGAGCTCTGATTGTGTGAAGGCTCAGTACGTGCAGGGCCCTGTCCTTCCTTTGCCACTTTCCCTCTCTTAGGATCTCCACTGAAACGGACGGCCCGAGGAGACAGTGACAGCTCCATTATACAAATGGAAAAACTGAGGCTTGGTAGTAAATGCCCACATGCATACGGCATGGAAGTGGCATAGCTAGGCTGGATCACTAGGAAGCCTAGTCCTTTTCCGTCGGCAGTAAGAACCCACAAGGAGACCCACTTCCCAGGGCAAATCACACCTATTCCTGTGATGTGTGACCACAGATATTTTCTTCTCTTTGGTATAAAAACACAATGAGGGATTTAAGATAGTTTAGAACAGAGTTGATTAAAACAAACTATTAAATGTTTATATTTTGCCACTGTATAAACAAGTGAAATAATATTAGGTTTTTGAAACTCTTATCGAGAGAAGTTGAGCAACGGCCATACAGTTTTTTGGCGATCTAGAAACATCCAGTTGCTTTGTTGATGTCACTCTTTGATTTTCGTGCTCTGCAGGCAGAAGGGGCCACAAACATGTAGTAAACCCTGGGTGCCTGCAGATGGGGACTTCTTCTTCTTGGGGGGTGTCACATGTCACCCTGGCATTGTCAAAGGGATGATTAAACTCGATTAATAATCGCCACTGGGTGTTTTTCTTTCCTGTTATTGCCAAAGTTCCAAAACCATATGGTGAAGCATATTTTGTAAGATAGGTTTGTAGACTGTGAACTTTTTAAAAGACGGGGGAAGGAGTGAGCTATCAGTGTGAGAGAACAAGACATAGAATCCAAGCCTCGCCTCTTCCAAGTTAGTTTGACTGCGGACAAGTAAGAACTTTCTGAGCCTCAGTTTCCTCACTACAAGACGGTGATGATATTTTGGAGGATTATTGTGAAGAACAGTGATAATAAACACAGTATCTCACTTAAAACTAACAAGAGTCAATAGCTGTGATTATGAAAAGATACACGCTGTGCTTTTATAATTGTGCATAATTAAAAGTTTTACACCTTTTATTATGTATTTGCTGTTCACAAAGCCCTATGATAGATACATAAGCAGTTATCTAGAATGGATATTGGTATGTTTGCATATATTAACATATATAATATATAATTAACATTCATCTATAAGCATTTTCCACACCACACTTTGTTCAGATGGGGAAACTGAGTCTTGAAGAAGTTCAAAGATCCCTGAAATCTCCCTGGCTCGGCTGAGACTTCTGCTCCCACTGTGTGGTGAAGGGCTGCCAGCTGCTGCAGCTCAGGCCTCCCTGCAAAGTCCCCGAGGCTGGTGACTCCCCTGCCTATACAGGGGATGATGCCCGACGTCTATCTGTAATTACAAGAAAACATCCATAAAGAGTTTCTAGGCTCCAAATGGATTTGACACAGTGGCCTTTTAAATCACACTCTTAGCACGATTATCTTCATTTCGCTTTAGCAGTTTTTCTAAGTAAGCCGTGCTTTCAGAGGCACCTAATGCAAAGTGACAACCTTCGCCATTTTCCAAAGCGCCGATGGACGGGCGTAGAGGGAGTCCATTGTCACCATGGTAATTACTGCACAATACCTGACGGCCAATGGACGGTCAGGAGGCTCAGGCAGCAGCTGAATCCGGCATTGTCCAGGCCCGATAAAAAGACTAGAGGCCTTGAAAAGCCGGGGAGCGGGATCTCACAGCTCTCTCCCCGGGCCCTGAAAGGCCCATTGTGCCGCCACCATAAATTCTGGGTTCTCCGGGCACTTGACAACTGAAGCCAGGGACAATAGAATTCTTGTGTCCAACAAAACACTCCTTGTCCAATGCGGGTCTTATCAGCCGCATTTACAAATGTCTTTCGTTGTACCCAAATAATTCCCTATTAGAAGGGCTATTGGGAGCAGAACTAAATAAATATTCACAGCCTTTGTCATATCTTTGGGAAATGAATAAACAAACAGTCATCTAGCATATGAGCAAACCTCCTGCTTACTCATGACATTTTCTCCCTATTTCTTGCCCAAACTATGTAGTTTCACTTTCTCTCTTTCACGTATTAACATTGGCAATACTGGAAACTCCAGTTTTATTTGCCATCTACTATATTCCACTGGTATCACTGCCTTGGTACTTCTACCTGCATTATTTTAAAAATTAATCTTCCCCATAGCAACAGGAGGGGGCTTGTTTTGCTCTGTTTCTACCTCCCAAAAGAGGAAGGAATTAAACCTCAGAGAAGTTAGCGAACTTCCCCAAGATAACCAAGCTAATTAGTAGCAGAATGGGAATTCCAATCTAGATTTCCCCGCTCCAAAGGGCCCGCCCTTCCCACTCTTCCCTGATGACTTTTCTACTGAATAAAAAGGAAAAAAAAAGTCAGAATAAGTGGGGGAAAAAAATCTAAGCACATCCACTATAAAAGTTGCACGTATACACTGAGCCTATTTATAATATTATACAACCTGAGAACAGCAAGAATAGAAGGAGAATAAAAAGCCTTTCTCTAAGCTGGTGTATTTTATTTTTGCCCTAAAAGGCTAGCAATTTTACTTTGTAACTTTCTTAAGGGCTGGGGAGAGGTGGCATGCAAACAAACATAAATATAACCAAGCGTTAGGAAAGATCCAGTCAATTAGTAAAGTTTTAGGAAGAACGACAAAGCCACCAGTGTGCACACAATCCCATATGCTCAAGAACGTTCTACCTCTTCTGCTATAGTTTCTTTTATTTTACCTATTTATCTTCTTGCAATGAATGGAGAAATCTGCTGAGATATATTTATATCTAAGCAATGCATATGGTAGAACAGAAACTCCCTTCTCTATGGAATACCTGTAAGAATGGCAATTTTTACATTAAAAAAATCTGACAATATGAAAACTTTAAATGGTTTCCTCTCAGGTCAGGAGATATTACTCACATTCATTAACACAGCTTATGTGTCTCTCCATGGTCTGCCCCCAACCTCGCCTGGCCACCTTCTTTCCCCCTCAGTGAGTCCTGCTGTCCTCTGAGCACTGCAGGCCATGCATCTCTGTGCCTGTGTACATACTGTTCCCTCATCTGAACTCTCCCATTCACTGTTAGTGTAACTTTAGTAGAAGTTTCCCTCACTCCCTGGTGTGGACCCAGAGGGCCTCAGCATCCCCTTAATGCACCACAGCGCTTTTTGATTTCTCCCACCGGTAGAGCTTTGTTATCATGGCTATTTGCCCCTTCCAACTTTGCATCCAAGCATGCTGTGAGCTACTTCAGGACAGAAATCATGTCTTACACTCATTTTTGTCTGGCCTGCATCCATACACTGCTAACCCTTTGCAGGGCTGGCTTACTGGAGAAATAGATGAATGGTAGTAGTTAAAGAGCAACCACACACACACGCGCACACACACGAGCAACCACAAAACTCTTTCTATTTATATTTTTAATTTTAAAAGATTGAAAATATTTATTGCCTTTTTATCTACTTGATGTCAAATGACAGGTATAATTTGTAATTGGTTTTCAAGAACTGTAATGATATGCTCACTTGGCCCAAATTATTCAGCCTTGATAAATGCAATGCAGCACTGTTTGGTTTGTTTTCTATAATAGTTAAAATCAGCAAAGAAGGCTATCATTTTGCAAACAACCAGCTATTAACAAGAAAAGACTGGGGCACCAACAGGTATTTTCTGATTTTCTGACTGGCATTAAATGCCTGTGTTTGTGCAAGTGTTAAGTTTGAAAAAGTGTGATCAATATTTTCTAAATGCTTCACGTGCCAAATGAAGCATTTAATCATCTTTGGGGATTTAAGGCATGAATGTAGTCATATACACGCGATGCTAACTCTTTGTCCTTCTATAGCCCCGGAGCTGGGAGTTACATAGACACAACTTAATCCAAACAGGCTGTGATGATCACTAACATTTACTGAGAGTTTGCAGCATGCCAGATCCTGGGCTAAGTACTTTCTTACAATGTATAATTTAATCTTGTAACAATCTTATAAGTCAGATACCATGATTTTCTTTATTTGTTAACTGGGAAATTGAGTTACAAAAAGGCTTGAGTAAAGTTGCCCTCAATCACAAAGCCCCTCACTAGCGAAGCCAGGATTTGAACACAGGCAGTTTGAATCTACAGCAATTTACCGAACGGCTATACTCGATTGCATTCTCCGGATATAAAATAGGGCACTGCTTTAGGGAAGTAGCCCAATGATTTTAAAAGAAACATGACTAAGGACTCCATGACTTTACCAGTCTACCAAACTATCCAGAGAGAGCAGCCACCGACGGCAAGGAGAAAACACAAACGTAATGAAGGCTAACAAGAACTTCTGACCACACCTAAGGCCTGAGACAGTGCCTTTAACATTTTATCAGATCTGGGCAACTTCTAGACAACCAAGCAATCAACTTATTTGCAGACTTCTGGAGTGTGCAAAACCTCATATGCACAAAGTCGGAGAAGTATTACAAATACAGACACACACACAGGGACACACAGGCACAAACCCATAGGCACACACACACAGTGCAGAGTTTTTACTATGTGCCAGAAATAGTCACAGCCTAGTACTATCTTCTCATAGTAAGGAAAGCAAACTGCATTGTGCATAGCAATACAATTGATTTATAATAAAATGGGAGAGAGTTCTCTCTGGGGCCTCTATGCTCAGAAGAAACAAAACAAGGTTTCTTGAAATTAAGAGGGAATGTCCTCTTGCAATGTAAAATCAAGTTAAAAAAAAAAAGTCATTTGTTCTTTACTTCTTTCCAGCCACTTATTCTGAAGATACAAGCTGTGCAAACTAAAATTGTCTAGAAGCTTCACAGGGATAAGAAGCATATATGTTTTCTTGCTCACCGTCTATCAGGTCAACAATGGCATAGACCAAATGCTCCAAAACACCTCTGGAACAAATGACTTAGTAAATACAAAAGCCGGTCCCTGACAGCGTGGTCTTACCTATGTGCAAGTGTTTCGGAACGGCTGCAGTGCGCAGGGGCTGTGATTTTGTTCAGACACGAATTTGAATTTGGCCACAGAGGGGCTGACAAGAGCCAGGGAGGGAGTCTAGCGGGCGCTCTGCACCCTCATCACACCTCATTAAGTACACTGGACTCATTCAGGGGCGGCAGGGGAAGCAGCCCATTAAACTGCTCCAGTTTCAGCTTGCTCACTTTATTGGTGGAAGAACATTCTTCGCTGGTATGCACAAATTTTGACATTCCCGAAGATCTTGGGAAAAGTCACTTTTCAATATCAAGAACTTAATATACTCATAGGACGCTTTCCCTCGGCTGTTCCCCGCGATTTACCTCCAAGGCACATGCACACGTGCACACACACACACGTATACACACATGTACACACACATGTACACACATCCTCAAAGATCCATTTACCTCTTATTTTCCTTTTCATTTGCTAAATTCCTTGAATGGTTACTTTTACTAATTCCATTGTTACAAACTGAGAATGAAGACAAACACAAAATTTGTCAACAGTTGTGTGGAGTTGGGCCATGTCACCAGCCCAGGCTTGGATTAGAACTGTGGGAATAACAGACAAATGGTCTGGTTTGCACATGAAGAGACATATGCAAATCAGAGGCTCGGGCGGTCTTTTTCTGCAATATTCACTTTTTAACTCTCTATCTTACGGCTTCAGCCAAGACAATCAGGCTGGATTTTGATACAGATTTTCTTTGTGCCTTGGCTTTGATGTTTGCAACTGTACGATATATAGAGAGAGTATCTGCATGTGTGTTAGTACACACACAGACACACACACACAAAATTCACAAGTTGATCGTTCATCTCTGGGAATATTTCAGCCACACTCCCTATCCAGTAAGTAAATGAATTTTGCATTGGGTGCCAGGATAGATTAATGGACGGTGAGGTTCTTTCATACTCTGAGATTACAGAATTTTGTCATTGGGCTAATCAGTTCCCCTGGCTAAAAGCACCCCACCTCCCTCCCTCTGTGCCCTGACCACACTTTGGGAAACACTCTGCTAAGAGCTGGGGCTGCTCTGGTATTCAGCATTGTTTGTGATTTTATGGGCCCATCTTGGTACCATGATGAAGACCATCTTTAGGGGGACATCACATGTGCAGAAGACCTTGAGAGCAAGAGGAGGAGTCACTCTTTAGCTCTCAAGGTGATGTGGAGGCTCAGCCGGGTTCAGAGTCCCTGGCAAGGGGTTTGCCTCAGAGAAAGCCCAGAAGACCCTGTCTAGGAGCCAAACCAAGTGGCCATGTCACTCAGCAAGCAGTGGGAAGGCAGAGAGGCCACACTGTGGCATTAGACAGACCTCGGCAGGGGGCGTGGCCCCTGCTGGATTGAGGAACTCTGAGGCCAGCAGGCTGCTTCGCATCTGGTCCTCTCTGAGTCTTCTGCTCTCTGACTGGGGACTCTGTTTCCTTACCTGTCCAACAGGCATCCTAACACCTCACAGAGGTGTGGTGAGGACAAATGAAATAATGTGTGTGAATCAGGCTACTGCTTTTGGCACAGATCTGCTGTTCACTAAATATTAGTCAACATCACCATCAAAAAATTATCAGCGTTCTGTTACAATGACTCAGTGTAAAGAAATTAGTGCAACGCCTGACAAAACAGAGGCCCGACAAATTGCTATAATTATTGGCAGTAAATGACAAAGAATCAGGAAACAGAGAAGTACCTTTTCCATTCTCTTTCAATCCTGATCTTAGCAAAGAGAAAGTCTCTATTTGCAGTGATTGCTGAACAAATCTCTCTTTTACCAAAGAGAAGGCAATCTCAGGCTCAGAGTGGATTCAATTATATTGTTTCCCTTTAATCATCTCTGTTTTTTGGGCTGCCTTGTATTTATCACAAGAGGTACTGGTTTGCCATCCATGATAGTGATATAATTTTCTTCAAAAATATTTAAGAAAAGCAGAAAGAATGTGTCAAAAGGAAATATTAAGTAAATAACTGTGGGTGGTACCCAGGTATCATGAAGGCAAAATTTGAATGACTGAAGGGTGGGGAACACTGATCCAACACCCCACAGTTATTTTATGCACAGGGAAACTGAGGCACTGAGGAGAAAGCAACTCAACAGCCCCAGATTCTGCCTCCAGCTTCTCAGGGTCTTTGCGCAGCATCTTCATTAATATCACATGTCAGGGCAGGTATGTGAGCGGACTGCAAGGAATGATCGCAGTTCTTTTCCAAGGACAGAGAAAGACTTACAGGGAGAGACAAATGCCAATCCTGACCTGGTGACAGAAAAGGGAGCAGAGTCTAATCACTCTCCAGGAAACTAGGTCTTCACGACGGAGAAACTAGGTTGAAGACTCACTGGCCCACACCCCGCCTTGCACCTCTGCCTGTGAGTCATGTTATGCGTTTTACCAATAGCCTGCTTTATTCCAAGGGGAATTTAAGGCCACCTATAAAGACGCACACAGTACTGAAGCATCTCATACCGTTTTATACAATAAAATGTGATAAGGAGAAATAACAGCTTGAAATAATTTAAACGAAGGTGCGTATGCAAAGCATGGGCTAAGAAGTCACAGTTGCAAGGGTTGTATCACACAAAGCGACAGAGACACATGACCAGGCACAGAACCACAGTGCCCGTGAACTTAAAACCATTCCTTATTTGGATCATGGCCATTCCAGACACAGATGCCAGCGCATTATTTTTCCCATTGGCTGTCACAGAGATGACCCTGCGTAAGGTAAACAAGCAGCACTGTTAGGGTAAACGTAGTGCATAGTGCAAGTAGAATTACTGGGCAGCTCAGAAGAGCAGCACTGGCCAATGGAGGACACAGAGTCTCTCACAGGGGAGGGAAGGAGATGGAGGAGGAGGTTCAGCAGCATCTTTCTGCCAGGAGGACCTGACAGCCAGCCCAGCCTCCGCAAGGCTGCTACGTGCTCACTACGGTTTCAAAGCCCTACAGGTCTGCTTGGGTTGGCCGCTTCGACCTTTAACAATAACCAAGCCTGCTTTGTTCCACACACTGCCATTAAATGGAAGCATCGCTTCAATCGCCCCTATTTGAAAGTGGAGAAATCTAAGACAGATAAAGTGAGAAATCTATGCCAGTGGGCTAGCTTGTAGGGATTCAAATCCAGGCAGTCTGACTCCAGAGCTTCTGCTCCTAACCTCCACCCACTCTGCCCCCAAGGAAGGCCCTTTATCATGAAGCCTCCTCCGGCTTCCCCTGGGGCAGCCCCTTCCAGGAAAACGTTGCTCTTTCTTGGCTTTCCATATCATTTCTCTCTCCTCTCTTCATTCCTTCTTTTGCCTCTGAACAGAACACCTCTTCTTCTTCTCTTGTTCATAAACTTCTCCTTGTCCTCTTAGACCCTCGCCAAAGATTACCTCCTGCCGGGTCCACCTGCCCAACTTTACACACACACAAACACACACCGCACTGTGGCATCATATCCGCCAACCATTCATCTGTCAACAAACGTTTCTTGAGCATCTACTATGTGCTGGGCAAGTCTCTGGGTACCAAAGAGATAGGGTGGCTGTTCTTAAGAGCTTTCAGACAATGGTGTCGTTAAAAAGTCAACAAGTGAACAGAAAAATAAGCAGCAAAGAATTGCATAGTGATAAATGACACAGGGAAAATTTTAAAAAGTTACTAAAACAGAGTAGATCACGTTTTCTTCTTAAGACCCCTTTAAACCAACACGCCCACGCCCAGCACATAGCAGATGCTCAGTAACTGCTTCATTGAATGAGAACCAACGCCTACTGCTTACAATAGTCATTATCAGTCATTCAGGCCTTAGGATCTCGAACATTTTGTTGTTTTAGGGAATCATTTTCCTAACTGCTCACCTGTCGCCCCCATCCCTGAGGTTGTGAAGAGCAGAAACTCTGGCATCTGCATCATCTATAGCTCCTACGGCACCTACTTCAAAATCATCCACATTTGCTGCAAACTGGAAACCCGGAGAGCCAGACTTCGAGTCTGAGAGACATCACAAATCACAGGATGCAGAAGCCACACGGAAACTCAGCAGTGATCTAATCCAGCAATTTTACTAACTGCTCTTGGGAGACTGAGTGTTCCTGGGGTATCCCAAATGCCGTTGCAGGGGCTGAGGTGGGGTGGGGAGAAGTGCAGGGACATTTCCCAGATTCCTACCACTTTCTCCATTCTTCTCTTTAATCCACAAAGGCCCTACTTTTCCCATTCTATACATTTTAGGGTTTGGGGTAGAGATTTTATTTACAAAGATCTGCGTAAAATTCATGGAATCAGGAAGGAAAAAATAGAAACAATGAATCTAAGAGTTAAATGACTCCTATGAATTTTTATAGAACCTCATTCTGAACAGATGTCCGTGATTAGATGTGGGCAGATGTCTACAGCGTCAGATGACAAGGTGCCAAGATAACATGCACATGAGGTAAACAGATCACATACTTGGAAGTGGCGTGTGCAGGGATGTGGAGAGGGCAGGACGTTAGGACAGTAGTGGAATTTGCTCTCGAGGGAGGCAGATCCACCATCCCTCACTAGAATGTTGCCTTCTCTCCAGCTCTGATCGTTCATCATTCGTTCATTCATCTTTTCACGTATTGAGTAGTTATATATCAAGCATTTTTATGTATCAGTCTCTTTGCAGAGATAAACACACAGAATTGGGAGCCATGGTAAGGTGACAGAGGAAGGAAGGAGGGAGGGAAGGATCTCAAGGGAGAAAAGGAGGGAAGAAAATAAGAGAGAAAGAGAGAAATAAGAAAGAGAGGGAGAGGAAGGAAGGGAGGAAGGAGAGAGGGAGGAAGGAAGGAAGGAAGGAAGGAAGGAAGGAAGGAAGGAAGGAAGGAAAGTAGGTGAGTGAGGGTCCTAAAATTTTCCTGCCTTTCTTTTCTTCCCCAATACCCAAGGAATCAGTGTCTCATCTAGAGCAAATGCAGATTCCAGAGGAGGCAGGTGGGTGTGAAGAATGAAGAGAGCTCCCAAAATAAGACATGACTAAAGAAAAAGAAAAAACAAAACAAAAAGGAGAAATGATGACATGATTGGATCTATAAGACTATCTATTTTTAGTAGCCTATAGAAGACTCTCTCCAGTGACCTTGCCGAATTATGAAGCAAACGAGTTAATGAAAGCTCTCTCCACCTTCTCCTCGAAGTCATTGCCTAAAACCCTGCAACCTCATTAAAGGACTAATCCTAATAGGTTCGACCTGAAAGTGAGCAGATGGATTGACTCAAACAGTTTTCTGCCTTTCTGCCTTTCTGATTGTTTTTCCTGAAGACATGTTAAAGACCGGGTTAGCTTTCCCATGCAGTTAGTTTTCATTTTTTATTGCTTGTGTTGTTTTGTCTTCCAGTTAAATGCCACCCATTTTCAGAAATGAGAAAAATACTCAGAGCAATTAAGAAAGATGCCTGCTTTCAACATCATCTTGATTATTTAAATTATTTTACAAAGATAGAAAAAGAACAAAAAGAATTCTGATATTGACTAATTTCAGGTTTCCCTACATAGGTTTCAAGTATTCTAATTTCATTGGGGAAACAGAGCATTAGAGATTTACAGACTGACTCCAAATGGGGTAACCGACTTGAAGTAATGACCTTGTAGGTACTGCAATTCTTCTAATAATCCCATTAAATTTCACAGACTGCCAACAAGAATCATCTCCTTATATTCACATAAAGTCAGAATTGTCTTGTTGTAACAGGGGAATGTTTAAGTAAAACACAGTGCATGCTCTGCGTGAAAGAACAAGCTTTACCCAAAGTTATAATTCTATGATTGTAAAGAAACACGGAAAAATATTTTGGACTATTTCAACATGATTCATTATGAAGTAAAATTTCAATGACAATAATATAAAAATATTTCTGATTAAGTAGAGTACTAGAAGGAAGGAAAAAATAATGACAATTTATGTACCAGAGTGAATGAACTGCAAGTGAATTTTTTCCTCTTTTCTTCCTCCTGTCTTATATATTGTCCCAAGTATCGTCAGTTCTGGAACCAAATTTGTAATCTTATGAAGTCTTATCATGCAACATGGACTGTCTCTCTTGCTGCAGAGATACCTGAGCTGGCGAGATGCAAAATGAACTAGGGGTAGGGATAGCTGAGTACCCTCCACTGCTTTCTTGTACAGCCACGAAAAAAGCACTTTGGCCAGAGACAAAAAGAACAAGCCAATTTATTTCAAAATAGGAAAAAGAAAACAGTTTATAATATGAAATGACTGAATCATCGAAGTGTCAAATTAAATACTGATATTATCAATTTGAGTCTAAAATACTCTCTGGTCTTAAGGAGAATCAAAGAAAGAGGTAAGCAACTACCACACCAATAACATGAGCGTGAGAAAGTTCTCCCTGGAGACGCCCTTCATGGCATCCGGTTTATTCATCCAGCACACATCAGCTATGCAGCTGGGACAGCGCTTGGGAGGAGGGACACAGAGGTGAACAAGATCAGACCCTCACCCCTAATGAGCTTGCATTGTTTCTAACGGTGGCTGCTCTGACCTCAAACCTGGATAGAATTACCTAGGAGAACTCGAGATTGGCCGTGTAGCTCAGAATAAATAAGCCAAGAACCAAACTTGCCTACACACCAGGGTTGCTGAGGCCAAGTCCAGACGCTGCCACTGTGTAACTATGGGAAAATCTTTTTGCCACTGAGAGCCTCAGTTTCCCCACATAAGCATTGGGCGGTGAGTAAGCTTAGTGTCTTAGAATGCTAGACGCTCCATTGTTCTGTGGGGCAACAAACTCATTTGTACCCGGGACTTTTGCAGACCTCCCACTAAACCAGAAGCCATGCAACAGAGAGAGAACACAGGACATGCCATGTGGCCCAAAAAGCAAACACCTATCCAGCAGGAAAGAGAAGAAAGAAATGCAGGGAGCTGGTGACTATAATCTCCATGGGGGAAGTTTCAGAGTCAATCTTAGGTTCAAATCCTGCCTCTGCCTTGTAATTAAATGTGTGACTTTGAGAGAGTGACTCAACTCAACTCTACAAGCTACAGTTCCCCCGTCTAAAAAAATGGCATCTCTCATGTCAAACTGGCAGGGTTGCTCTGAAGATTAAAAGAGGACACAGGCAGAAGGCACTTGGCACCACTCCAGACACACAGTGGGGGCTCGATAAATTTTACCCAAATTAAAATAAGTTAACAAGAATATTATTATGCATTGGAAATCCCTGCTAAGACTGAATCTTGCTCATTTTCCTATCCCAGCACCTGCTGCAAGTCAGATACATAGAAGATGCTCAGTAAATAAGTAAATGTTAACTCTGATTAACTCACACTGATTAGAAGCTCTGATTGGCAATTAGGTCTGATTAATTAAAAATGGGTAAAAGAATTGGTTGTTACTTTATGAACGCAGTTTGTTTGGGGAGAGTATTTTTCGAAATGCAAGGTAAAATGGAGATGAAAAGGTCACAGACTCTGGGACACACTAAAAAAAACCCAACCTCCCCCAACGGCTTGTGAGATCAGCAGAGACGAAAGCCAAATGCATGAGTCACAGCCCTGCAGCGCCAAGGCAGGGACCAATCAGAGGTCCGTGCTGTCCTCGTAACTGTCCCGACTGGACTCTTCATTCATTGAACAAACAGTTCAAAAGGTCCTTTGAGTAACTCCTCGGTGCCCTTTGGCAGAAGACAGGCAAACAGAGCTGACACCAAGAGCAGAAAATGTGAGAACCTGCCTTCGAGAGAAAGTGCTTCCAGCGGAAAACGAAAGGAGGTCAGGTTAGGAAAAGCAGCAAACCCGTTAACTCCTGCACGCTGCACACAAAGCCGTAGGACTGCTTTCCAAAGGCAGAGTCCCCACACAGCAACAGAAAGCGCCAGCTTCATTCAGGCAGCTGTACGATACACACAGACACACCTACGTGCAAGCACACACATGCACGAATACATAAATACACGCATATGCACCCAAGGAGGTCAAAACGACTCTAAAATAGCAGGGTCCACTTTGAATCCCAATGAACACACCGTGATGATCTATTTATTATGATGAGCAAGGGGTGGCTCTCTGTAACTGGGTCAGCCACCAATTGGTAGTCAAGTCCACAGACCCAGGAAGATTTAATGAGGAGGAGGCCAGACAAAGACAGAAGATGGAAATAGTGCCCCAAGCGCGTGTCCCCAGACACCACAATCTGGCAGTGGGATCCAGTCCACGCCATCGCTCTCACAGATAGACCAGAGCAAACTTTCAGACACCCCTGACGTGAGGATCCACAGTCCAGGCCAAGGCGTTGAGCTGTGGCCCTGGCAGCAGCGACCAGGCTGGAATAAAAACAAACGCTGAATCAAAGGAAGATCACGACCCGAGCAGAAAGGACAGAAATAGCGAACGCGCACGGAGTCGGCAGCTGTGACAGCCAGGGCAAGGACGTAAATAAAACGGCACTGCCAACCTAAACCTTGTGTCCACGAAAGCCAGCCCCTTGGCCAGGCTCTCTGCGTCCTCATCCCCGTCCCCCGTTTGTGCCAGGCAGGGTCACTGGCACCTGCATTCGGGCGGGCAGATGGAGAGGCCAGGCTTGTTGAATGCCGTGCCTACTCACTGCACCATCAAGAAGGTCACGGTGCAGCACGTGGCCGCCTGGAGTCTTCCTGGAGAGGCAGGATCCAGCCACCGCAATGCCATCTCCAACAGTCACCTTCTCTCTTCCATCTCAGGACGCCTCAGGTGGGGACGCCAAGGGCCACAGGACCGTGAGAGGGCTCAGCCCAGCTTTGTTCTAGACAGCCAGAGAGGCGGTCCCCGATCCCTGGCACTGCCAGCAGCCCTGTGAATGAGCCACTGTGGTGAGACACACACCCACTGCTAATGAGTCCCGCACAGACACAAGCGAGAGAGGCCGGCGCAGTGGCCACTGCAAAACGGGCAGAGCAGAAGCCAACTGGGGCAGGCACAGGACCACACCGGACCCACCTAAGCTCACGGTGCCCCCAGCCCATCGCGGCTGCAGGGGCCCCAGCACAGCAGGGACACCTTGAATTCTCTGTCTTCCCTTGAACTAACAGCATCCTCTCTCCCCACCCTCCGCCGTTGCCCAAATAACAAGAAAATGGCAGCCCAAATTTCATGGGCATTTTTGAAAAAGCAACTGCCATCAACTATTACTCTCATTTTATTGTTTTAAGGAGCATTTTGATATAAAAATACAAAGGGACAGGTTTTCAAATAAAAAGACACATGGCAACGTAATACTCATACACTGAAGAAAAGGGTGTGTAAATTTGCTTTAGAACTTTGAATCCAATGTACATCCATTTTACACTATTACATTGCAGATGGCAAAGTGGTAAAGAGAGCAGGCTCTGTGGCAAGTTGCCTGACCCAAGTTGCCTGTAGTTACTAGCCGGGTAACTTCAGACAAAGTACCAAATATCGGCAATACCTCCAGCTCCTTATCTCTGAAGATGAAGATTAAGCGGTACCTCCCACAAAGGGTTTCCTGTAAAAATTTAAATATGTTAATTCATGCAATGCACTTAGCACATAGCAAGCCCTTCATAAAGGTTACCTACTTTGATCATTATCATCATCATTAGTGCGATCTAGATCTACGTTAGCCGGTTGAACTGACCTTGCAGCTTAAATGCTTGGGTTATAATGCTGCATTCCTTGTGTATAACCACAGCTAATGGAAATCCAATAATACATATGTATGTAGACCAAATTCAGAGTATTTAGAGAAAACAAGAAACCAAAGCTCCTAGACCTCCACCAGCTTCTCCTGCCCTCACCCCCAATGATCCAGAAGGGAGAAGATTGCAGTTGTCCAGATGTATTTTTTAAAAAATATATTGTATTAAGTATTTCCTTAAATATTGCTTATGTTGATTACTGCACTTTTTGGCACCCTCTTAAATGTTGGACCTGGGACCAGTGACTCACTTACCCCATCCCAGCCCTGGCCCTGGGTGAGAAGGCAGTCCTCCTCTTTCCTCAAAGGGTGCTTCTGCCACTGTCATATGCAAGTCACCTGGGGACCTTGTTAAAATGCAGAGTCTGCTCCAGCAGGTTGAGGCAAGAGGGCTGAGGTCCCATGTAGCTGACAAGTGTCCAGGTGATGGCTGTGGTCCTGCTGGGTCCACAGACAGTACCTGGAGGAGCAAGGCCTTGGAGCGACCAACACCTGAGCTACCTTTTGGTGCGTTTCTTTGATGTCCCGGTTGCTTTCAGACAACTTGGAAACTCTTTCATTATTCATGGGAACTGCAGCTGTTAAAATCGGTGGCTAAATCCTTGGGCCCAGAGGCGGAGAACAGTCGTTGTTTTGTTTTGTTCTAAATCAAACAAATAGAATAAAGCGAATGCCTATTGACTCCTGGTGGCTGCCCTTTGGGGAGTTCATTTAACTTTCTATTTCCCTTGTTCCTTTGCCTGCCAGTGGAAGCACGGCTAGGAACACCACAGAGGACAGGGCTGTGCATCAGTCAGCACTGCAAAAACACCCGGGCTCCAAAGGGAGCAAGTTGCCTAGGAGAGTCAGAAAACAGCGCCAGTTCAATATACCCGCATTCACTGTCTTCCACTGCCCTTCAGTAAGAATCCAGGAGGGAGCAGGACTTTAGAGTTTTGGATTTAGAAACTTGAAGGCTCCACCACTGGCTGGCTGTGTGACCTCAGGCAAGTGGCTTAGCTTCTCTGAACCTTAGTTTCCATATGTAGAATGGGATCCTAACAGTGCTTGCCTTATAGGATTTTTGCTGTGAGATAATTCATATATGTGTGTATACAATACATGAATGATAGCATTATTTTTCCCGAAGTCCCAAAAAAGCACCCAACAAGATGAACATTTATAAGAAGGTCCCATGGATGTACCTTTGCTTGCAATGTTTCCTAATTCCAAGTCCAAGCAGAATGAGTGTGTGTGTGTGTGTGTGTGTGTGTGTGTGTGTGCATGGAGTGACAGATAGGGACAGAGAGAAGGGGGCAGGTGAGAGAGAAGAAAAATAAATAGGAACAATTTAACAGAAAAAAATAGAAAGGGTTTGAGTACTAATAAAGACCCATATTCAATACGCTATTTTTCTTCGTAAGTTTTTGCAAAGTTTTGCAATTATTCTATGTCAATATTATTAGGACAACTTTAAATCATCTTCCATCCTTGGGTGGAAGAAAATGGTTAATATATTTTTAATAAAATGCATGTCCTTGGGAATATTCTTTCGGAAGGAAGGCAGCATTCTTAAACACACATACACACAAACATACACACACACAGTTTCTCCTCCTCCCTCAAATCTCATACTTTCTAGCACACGGCACTGTGTCCCACACGTGCTAGATCTGGGTAAATGTTAGCAGGCTGAGTCCACAGAAGGAAAAGCTTGCATGGCTGGTAATCTGCTCATCACTGTGCCATTTGGGGGTGTGCACTGCCAGCACAGTCTGCCAGCCAGACTAGAGTAGAGAAACGGGGGAAACCAGGCTGAAAGCAATGGCTATGAGTCATGTCTTTAACTGTCACCATGGTAGGGGACAGAATATCAGACAAGCTTTCTTGTCTCTGAAAGAGACACAGCGACTCAGGCAGAGGATTAGAGGAAGCCACATGTGGCAGTGGCTTCTCAGACAACAATGTCCTGAAGCCCTTTTCCCACTCTCCATGTGGGGTGAGGGGGGGCTCTTCTCATCAAATCCTACTTATGGGACCATCTGTGTCCCTGCCATGTCAACAGGCCTCCAGACTCTCCATCGTGCATTGTTGCAAATTGTCCTCGTCTGGATACTATTGCTCAAGGCCGTGGGCCACTCCAAAGAACCCTTCTTCCTTTAGGGATTTCTCTGTCTAAACAGGATTTATGATGATACTTTGGCACGGATCTTTGAATCACTGGCTTTCACAGGACAGCCAAAAGCGTATTTCAGGAGACTCTATCTCTAACAAGCAACACAGCTCTGGTGATTTACGTCCTCTGATGAAATGGGCACAGTCTGAGGTTCCAAGGATGCTGCCCCTAGACAAGGTGCTATTGCATAGCCAGTGTAGACAGCATGGTGTTGGATGCATCAACTCTTTTCCAAATAGCTGTGTAACCCTGGGGAAGTTGTTTAACCTCTCTGGCCAAGTTGTCCCATCTCTAAAATAGAAATGATCGTGTCATCTTTTGGGGGCTATCATGAAGGTTAAATCAGTGCATGGGATCAAGTGATCAAGTGCCCGGTGTACCTTACACCTGATTTATGGGCAGCATTTGATACACAGTATCTTATCTTTTTATAAAGGATGTGTGGTAAGAAAGAAGCCACACTGATGGATTACCTGGCACTTTGCCTTTGGGAGTGGCTGGGAATCATGGCCCCATCAGAATGAAATTAGTGCACCTGTGCCTCAAGAGTTTGCCAAGCCGCTGTCGGCCCCCTCGAGCTGCAGTAATTGTGTTTTAGTGAAAGGAACACACATCCTGCCTCACTACCCCAGCACTTGTTAAACTCAAATTTCGTTTGTATCAATTTTAGACAATTTTCTTTGATTTATCTCCTACAAACCCCTCTTCCAATTCCTGCATCTCAGCTTGAAAGGCACCACTGCCTTTGCTTGCTCTTCTCTTCCCACGGTGATGCTGTCAAACCAGAAAGAAACCCCTCCCTCTCTCGGGCTCACTGAGCTGCTCCTCCACCAGGGGCAGCCATCAATAACCTCCTTAGATGGCTCCCAGCCTGAAAAAAACAGAGACGGGGTGGGGAAGAAGGCAGAGACAAGAATAGCTCGCGCTGATCCCGCCTGTCCTGGGAGCACGTGGTGTTTCTAATCCTACAGACACCGGGAAAGGGAGCTCTGGCCAACCCCATTTTTCTGAGGGGCAACTGAGACTCAAGTAACCCCCCAAAAGCCATCTAGGGTTCAGCAGGAGCTTAAGTGGAACCCATATGTGCCTGTATGTAAATCCCATACACATTCCACTGCACTGTGTTATCTCCAAGGAAGAGAAAGAAAAATCCCTTTGGCTTCCATTGCTCAGCAAACACTCCATGCAAAGGTCACAAGAGAGTAAAGATCCCGGTATGTCTAACTTCTGGCTCTGCTGTTCCAGCATATGAGCACCTGAAAATCTCTTGATCTCTCCAGTTGTCAGTTTTCTTCTTGGAGGAAAAAATAGGTATGAGCATCTTTATTGATGCTTACACTTGGATAAAATGGGATTAACAGAGCATAGAGCCTGGCACAAGGTAGAAGTTTATTGCCTGTGTGGAGCTTCCTTTTTCAGATCCAGAAAAAAAATTATATATATATGTATATAATGGTAAGGTACATGTGGCAGCAAAGTGAAAATTTAATATAAGGAAAATAATGGATAACAATTTAAATCAGTGTGCTGCTTAGTTTAATTATAAAAGTGGTACTCGAATGCAAAAACACAATGGCAACTGAGAAAAGAAGAAAGAACTGACATTAACAAATGCTGCCTCACATCTCACCCACACCGTATCCTAACTCGCTCCGTGCAGTCAAGACAATGGAACAGTAATCTGTGAGGCACCTTATAAAGAACTGTATGGGTGTTACAAGCAACACAACACGCTTAATGGAGGCAATCCTTTTAAGTCAAATATTCAGTCATTACGCAGCTACAGAACTCAGCCATGGTAAGTTCCACAAATATTTGAAGGGACCTAGGAAACAGATTTACCACCATATAGTTTTCTACTCTGCTCATCTGCAAGACGCTGCAGCATCTCACGTCTTCATGTCAAAGATAAAGAGGTCTCTTCTCAAATATTTTCCCTTCAATTTATGTTTGCCAGAAATGCATCTGCACATTCTCTGTGTGCTTAACACCCACGTTGACTCCATTCACAGATGTGGAAACACAGAGACGTTTAGTGTGAGTGTTTCTGCAGCAGAAGGTAGTAGTTAGGTTGGTCCTCCGATTCTTGGACTATAATCACGAGCTCTAGCAACCCCTACCCCACTCCCATGAGATATATCATCACGGAAAGCAAATTACGGCATCCTCTGTTCATGCTGCTATTAAGATTTTTGAATATATTCTGACAATATAGAAAAGCCAAAGAAATCTCCGTGCCACTGAAAGTGAAATTTGGACAGCTAAATCTGTGATGCTAGCTGCCTAGAAGACTTTACAGTTTCTTGCCCTCGCTCTGTGCTATTTCCATGTATAGAAAAACCATCCACAGATCCCTCCTAGTGAATAAGCGTGTATGTATTTATCGAGCTCAAAACCTGCTTTCTGCTTGAGATGTGTGAATACATTAGCGTTCCAGGTGGCACCAGGCATAATTAATTTAGCATAAGTGAAGATGCTACTTTGTATTATAACACTCCCCCCGTAAAGGAAGAGAGATCCCCCAAAGAAAACCATGGCCTCCCCCATTAAATTACAGTTGAAAAACAAATCCCATCACACTGGGAGAAGCTGATGTTTTTTGCAGAACTTTCCACAAACTTTATAGGATGGTGTTATCCATCTCAAAATATAATGAATTATAATCTAATAGACATTTTGATCAATAAGTCATCAAGCAATTAACAGGTGCTGTGTTCTGCTGAAGTTTGCACTGGAAGTCGTGAGGCAGGTAAGCAACAGAGGTTCTCATGACAGGCTCACAGTGACGCAGACCGACTCCAGATCCTCATTCCACAGAGGAGGAAACAGAAGGAAAGAAGCATAGCTAACGCCACCGGGGGAATTTGGCAGAGGCTAAACCCGCACCCAGGGCTGCTGACTGCCTCACCGTAGGCAATGTATAATCCAGCTGTTTTTGTCTCCGAGCTTAACAACAATTTCCAAATGAACACCAACGTGGATGTGAAAAGTGACATTACACAGCTCAACACGCCTGTGCTGATTCCTAGACTGGGAGTGGTGCGAGTCGCTGGGGAAGTCAGCTTCGTGAATTGTTGCAGAGCCTTTCACGTGCAGGGGCACTGTGAAACCCACTCAGGAAGCAACTGTTAAAGAGCACACACTATAAACCAAGTGCGGGGACACGAGGCATGTACAGTAGAGCTCCTCTCTGCACGGAGTTTGCAATCTACGTAGTGACTACTAGTAGACCCGGGAGACGGGCCACCTGCTGTGAAACGGTTGGTCAGGAAAAGCCTCTATGGCAAATCTATATAAAGCAGAAAGTCTTGAAGGACAAAAAAAGAGCTGGCCATGGGAAAGGAAATAGTATTTTTAAATGTGTTACATTTTTTTTTCCTGCCATGGTTTGCTTTGGATTTCATCATGAAGAAAACATTCACGTTTTTTTCTCAAGACGTTGTCTAAAAAATATCTATACATATATTTATGTGCATGCTTTTACTTTGAATATTGAGATGAAATTTGCGCTGTGTGTATGCATTTGCACGTGTGTGTGCATGTACATGCGCACATATGTGTTTGTGTGTTTTCCAATCAGCATTCTGCTGTGCGTCTTCCAGACTCTGTGATTAGGTTTTAATGCTTAAACTCTTTAGCACGGCCTGAGAATGCAAAGCCCTTCACAGCCTGGTGCCTTTCTACCTTTCCCAATTCCACTGAACTCTCCACCCTGCACAGTCTGTGCCCTGGTCACACCAGATCAATTTTATTCCTTGAACATGCCAGGTACATTTATGCTTCTGTCATTTGCACAGCCCATGCTCTTGAAGCTCCTGAAATGACCTTCTTTCCCTGTCCACTGGGCAAATGATGCCTCAGTCCTTAACATTCATCTCTTTTCGCTGGCTTTCTCTGCCTGTTTCATCAAGTGGAATTAACTGATCGATCTCCTGGAAACCTCTCTTTTCCTTTGTATGATTTTCGTCTCCCATTGCATTATGATTATCAATACGATTTTTCCATTTCATTTCTTGATATATTTTCTAATTATCAGACAGTGCAAACTTGTCAAAATTTTAGAAAATAAAATGCATAAATGAGAAAATAAACACTTACCTGGTTTTTCTATTTTTAAAAGCAATTGAAATTTTTCTTCTTCTAGCATACCTGACATGATATATACCCTGAGCGTGTTCATGCACTGCTACTGACCAGTTTTTGGGAACCCTGCTTCTAATGGCTGCATAATTGCCTGTCAAAACGTACAATGAACTGTACAACCATTCAACCCCCTACCATTGGGCTACTCAGTAGTTTTTAAATTTTCCTATTATAAGTAACAATGCAACAAACTTAATTGTGCATTAATCTCTGTCTACATTACTGCTTTTTTTTCTAGAATGGATACTTAGAAGTGAAATTGCTGGGTCAACAGAGGTGAGGTTTTAAACCTCTCTGTCAATACTGCAGCTTGTTTTCCAGAAAAGACATTTTAATTTACAGACCCAGTCATTATTACAAAATGTCCATTACAATCCCTCTCCCATTACAATAACCATAACAGTTTTTTAAAAGGGATAAATGCAGGAAAAAGGGGGCCTCCAGGCATGGGACATCAGAGGTGGCCAACATCACCAAAGAGATTATCAACATTATGTACCTCCAGAGGGATGTCTCCATTACACCTAGGAAATATTCTTAGCAATAAGTAAATAAAATAAATATAAAAACTGCATCTCATCTGATGAAGACTCTGATCCTAGATCCAACTTGCAGAAAATTAAGATAACAAAAGGAAAACTACAGCAAAGCTTCTCAACCGGAGAGGTTCTGCACTCCAGGAGACATGTAGGAATGTCTGGGGACACTTTCGGTTATCACCAGAGGAGAGAGTGCTAGTGGCATTTAATGGCATCTGATTGTTTTATGTGTTTTCTGTATTATCTCTAAAAAGTACATAATTTAATATAATATTAACAACAGAATAAAAAGCTTTCTCTTCCCACTATGGCTAGGAATTAATTAGCTTATGGCTACTGAATTCATAAAAAGAGTATTACTGATTCATCCAAATGCATAATTTATTTTTCTGTGTTTTCCACAGGTACTTAAAAGATGATTTCTAACCTTGCCCAACTCTGACTGCTTACTGCTAGAGATTACCAGCTAAAGTCGCACAGAGGTTAAAAAGCAGGATAGCAGTAGAATTGGGCACAGGATCCCTTAGTCAGATAATGTCAGTTGCCATCCTGTTCTGTCTTAGTCAATGCGTACAATTGCTTCAAGAGAGGTCCCACCTCTGTAAAACGAGATAAGTAGTTATATCTTCCTAATGGGGTTGTTGGGAGTATTAGCCAAAGAGTGTATACAACTGGGCTCTGAAAATCATTTATTTTGTAAAACTTAGCTATTGATTAATTGCCCACATGTCTATGCATCAGATGCATAACGTGCCAAAACTAGTCCCAGAGGCCAGGGATACAGACAGGTCCAGTCTCCATCCCCTCATCATCTATCATGGGAAGATCTTAGATTTTATCACTATGGAGACTCACTCGGTTCTGTTTTAATGTTGAAACTTACCACTTTTAAGCATTGCAATTACTCCAGATTTAAAATGAGGGAGCAAAGGGCGGCGTATCCGTGGTTACCTGTCTCACAACATTCTTTGGGCATTTTCTGATCACTAGGTCCTCGGTAAAGCACTTTCCATTCATTGCCTTGCAGAATGTTCAAAATCACCATGTGAAAGGAAGGTGCTGTCATTATACTCTTTTTCAGGTATGAAAAGTAATGTTCCCAGATCATCTTCAGCTTTCCTAAAAGTGACACAGCTGGTAAATGTCAAAACAGGGATTCAACTCAACTAGCTTTAACTTAGGAATCTATCATCTAATTTAAAACCCAGTAGAGTGTCATGGTGCTATCTGGATGATGTTCTTATGAGCCCAAAACATTACCTTCCTGGTAAGACCATTACCTGTTTCAAAGGCATCATTTGCCTATGATATTGATTCAAAAATCTCTTCTGGATCTTTAAACCTGTGATATTCTCTAAAAGAAATTGTGGTCTGAAGAAAAGAGAGGTCTCACCCTTTACAGAAATTGGTACAGTAGACAACTTAAATAAAGGATGACATGCAGCTCAAGCTGGAAGGCTGCAAAACCATACCATAGACCAATGGTTCTCAAACTTTATAAATCATCAGAATGCCCTGGAAGGCTTTTTTTAACCACCGCAAGTTTTTCTGATTCAGAAAATCAGAGGGTGGGCCCAAGAAAGTGCATCCCTCACATATCCTCAGGTGACACTGAATTTGCTGGTCTGGGAAGCACATTCTAAAAGCCACATCTAGATTCATCTCTGTTGGTTTTGTGATATTAGAAAGTTTATTCACTTTCTGTGAATATGAAAGTGCCCACCTAGAAAGAAAGCTGTTAGGATGCAAAGAATGGCATGGGATGGGATAGGTGAAAGCTTTCTGAGTACAAAAAGGAGCTAATCCGGCTCTGCTCATCTTTACAGAGCCTCACAATCACCTGGAAGTCTGTTACAAATGTGGCTTCTCAGAGCCCACCCCCAGCTACAGAAGACCTGGGTTAGGGCTCTGGAAGCTTCCTTTGAAATGAGGCCCACAGGTAATGTTGAAGCAGACAGTCTACGGACCACCTCTTATACAATCCTTGTAAAACAAAGACAAGTTCCAGAGCGTGGATGGAAAGAAATAGGTCCCACAGCCCTCCCTGTGAAGGCAGGGCTTTGGTCTAGAGATGGCGCATCCCACAGAATCATATACTCTTAGATATTCCACAACAGAAAGTAAGAGAGAGAAAATGCACTTAAAACATTTTTATGGAAACATCTAAGTCAAATATTTGACTTTAGGACCTTCCGAGTGCATCTGAAATGAGAAAAGAAATGGTATCATTTGATACGAAAGAAAGCCCTAGACCAGCACACTCTGGCATCTTGCAGTGTAGAGCAGGCTTCAGCGTCAGGTGTGAATTGGAAATGTCCCAGAAGATAGGTACTGGGTAATCAGAGCTATTACATTTTATAACTGACACGGGTATCGCTTCCTCCAATAATGACAGCAGCAGAGCCTCAGCAATTTCAACATCCTAATCACTTTCTTCTTCTTTCTGAATCCAGGGAATTTAGTATAATTCTTCATGCCTTCCCTTAAGAATTATGAACTGCCAGCTACCATAGGGAATATGCAAGTGGCTTTGTATAAGAAATGTTTGCTGCGATTCAGAGGACTACGTAATTGAGTTAGCAAGCGGTAGGAAACACGTTCATTCACGTCCTGGACTGGAACAGAGGGTCTGATCATGGGAATGTATCAAGCTGCAAAGGCCCAACTATTATGCAAATCGTTCACCACATGCTGCAGTAGTGAGCTAATTCCTTGCTCTTAACATTTCGATCAGAGTTGATGACAACAGTGGAAATTAAAAACTCCACTGCTGGATAAGTGTGAAGATGAAAACTGATTGCATTAGGTGAACTTTTTGTAACACAACCTTTCTGCATCATATTCTCAAGCACGATCCACGATTACTCTGATGGAGAAAGTGAAAGTTTTGTCAATACTATGTGTGTCCTCCTGACCAGATAAGGACTATTACTGGACTATAGCTGAATCTACTAAGAAAGTGGGCTGCACGAGTCATCCTCTAACACGGGCAAGATGTCCTTGCATCAGTACTCCTCGCTTTGACCTTTATTATTGCCTTTTTCCATATTTTTATCACTGAAGAATATTTTGAAAATGTAGAGGTGTAAAATGAATTAAACAAAGTTGGCTAACTAAATAAACAAATGGCTGGTGCTATGGTCCGAATATTGGTGTGTCCCCAAAATTCGTATGTTGGAACCTAACACCTAGCATGATGGTATTAAAAGGCGGGGCTTTAGGGAAGTGATTAAGTGATGAGGGTTCCATCCCCATGAATGGAATTATACCCTTATAAAAGAGGCTCCAACGAGGTCCCTTGACTTTCTTTCACATGAGGATAGAGAAGGCGTCATCTATGAGAAACAGGCCCTCACCAGCCACTGAATCTACTGGTGCCTTGATTTTGGAGTTCTTAGCCTCCAAAACTGTGAGTAATACATTTTCTGTTGTTAAGTTACCCAGTCTAAGGTATTTTCTATAGCAGCCCAAAGGAAATAAGTCAACTGAATAATGAATGGATAATCCTATCACCCAATGATAACTATTGTTAGTTACCATGCTGGTTTATTATCTTCTGATAATTTTAACCTTTCTTCTTTCTTTCTTTCTTTCTTTTTTTTTTTTTTTGGTAAAATAAAGATTATGGTCTACATCAATTTTTATCATGTGTCTTGTGATAAATATTATGCCATAAGTATTTTTCCATATTATGAAAAATATCCTCATAAATGTAATGAATGGCTTTTCAAATTTAAGTTGCATGAATAAACTGTTAGTATTTAAAGATTTCCTCTAAGGGGTGGTCATTTAACATGTTTTCACTTTTGCCTCCAATAGATTAAAATGTGATGAGCAATTTCTAACAGCTTTATTGAGAGACAATTTACATTTCATAGAAATCACCTGTGCCAGGATTACGGTTGCTCACACCTGTAACCTTAGCACTATGGAAGGCCAAGGTGGGAGAATTGCTTGAGGTCAGGAGTTTGAGACCAGCGTGAGCAAGAGTTAGACCTCGTCTCTACAAAAAATAGAAAACTTGGCCGGGTGTGGTGGTGTGCACCTGTAGTTCCAGCTACCTGGGAGGCCGAGGCAGGAGGATTGCTTGAGCCCAAGAGTTTGAGGTTGCAGTGAGTTATGATGATGCCACTGCACTCTACCCAAGGCAACAGAGTGAGATTGTGAAAGAAAGAAAGAAAGAAAGAAAGAAAGAAAGAAAGAAAGAAAGAAAGAAAGAAAGAAAGAAAGAAAGAAAGAAAGAAAGAAAGAAAGAAAAAGAAAGAGAGAAAGAAACCACCTAGATGAACGTATTTTTATGAGACTCCATCTTTGTGGGTTCCAAGAGTGTTTCCTAAGGGTAGATATCAGCAGTAAACCAAGTACAACAAAAGGTCTGTATATGGTTGGGTTTGAGACAAACATTGCCAAATGCCATCTGTTAATAATATTGATTTATACTTTCACCAGCATAGTATTAGAGAGCTCACGTCATTCCACCCAGGGCAGAATGAATACTATTATTATTTAAGATTCTGTTGCTTTTAATGAAAAGGTCAAGATGTCAACATATATGTTCAAAGAAATGGAAACTGCATTTAGGAATTTCATTTTCACTTTCGATGCACTTTGACTGCTTTTGTTCTTTTCATCCTGCTTACTTCAGGTAACATAGGGTTCAAATCTATTGCCCTCATTAAACTCATTAGCAATCACTACGATTAAAAGTGACCAGGTGCACGCAGCTCAAACAAGAGCCTTACCTAAACCAAGAAACCTAGACTCCAAGTCTAGGACACAAGCTACATAGGCACAAGCTACCTTACCCTGGGAAAGGATTTAACTTCTCTGGGCATTGTTTCTCTCATTGCTGAAAAATAAATACATACATAATTAAAATAGAAGAGGATGAAGTTCCAGGCACTTAACCAGTGACTAATATATCCCCAGATCATTGTTTGAGATGGCTGGTTTCATTTTTTAAAAAGTAATTTGCATTTATTTAATAGATGCCTAAAATCAAACTTTTTACAAAAGTCACAATTTGTTTTTAAAAAGGTGTTTGGGCATACCAAAAAATTTAGTAACATTCTGCATTTGAATAATAAAAACTGATTTTTAAATGCTCTCCTACCCTCTAACCCTATAGCCCTTGAGAAACTTGTTCTTAGAACTATCAAAGAATGGTGAAATAACTAATTATGCACAAATTACTCTTATGACTTATCCCATTCTCCTGGGGCATGCTGTGCTTTAAAAAATAATAAAAAATAAAGGATTTGTAACTGTTAGTTACCAGCACTTCATGTAACTTTTGATTCAAGTAACAAACGCATTGCAGGCCCATGCATTCATTCTGCCACTAAATTGCAAAGGCAAGAAGCCAATTCTAATGAATTGTAACCATAGTTTCTTTTGCGTGTTACATATTAGAAGTGGGTAGCACTTTAAATTATGGTACACAAAACAGCATATAATTAATTCTGAATAAAAGATAATGTATTCTTGCTAAATACAAGTTATTTTAAAATCTCCTAATGAAGAACTAAGCATATGCTGTGTTGCACTGTGAAAATGTTTAGCATATGCCGTGAGAGCCAACATTTTGCATTTATTATTATATTTATTTTCAATAATAATATATTATTTTAAGTGAACACACAAAAAACTTAATCACTAACATTCTGAATGTGGAAAATATATGCAAATTACAGGAAACTTTTTGGCTCCCCATAAGTTGTCACTAAATAAGTTTTTGATGACATGGTGCGATTGCAATTTGCAAGAGAATGAGAAAAATGGAAAAGGCTGTTACTTTTAAATCGCAGAACATATGCACAATGAATTTTAAAATTCAGATATGGAGATAAACATTTCTATCCTGAAAACTGACATGTTCTGAGTTTCCGCTGAATAGCAAAGCTTAACTCTAGACCTTAAGTCCACCTGATTTAGTATTGGGTTTACAACCCCCTTTCTGACATTGTGTTCCTGCTTTTAAGAGAATGTATACTGAAGTTTCTACACTCCTACAAATACCAGATTGTGTCTTCCCACTGAGCATGAGCTGAATTCCTCATTCTGTCTCTAATCACCATTACCACTATTGACCACTGCTACTAACAACAAAATAAGGATTGTAGGGCCAAACCCTTTTTTAGCCTATTCTCTCCATTTGTAACTTGAGGATGCTTCATGTTCCTACAAAGCAGCCACGTGACTGTGAGCAAACCCCGCCCCCATCTCATCTACAACTGAGAGCTCTAAGGCTCAGCTAGCCTACTACTATGCTGAGGTCCTTGTTATTTCCAATAGCTCTGCTGTCGCTTCCCCCAGCCCTTTCTGAGGTGGCTGTTAACAGAAACATACAATAAAACAAGGTTTTCTAAACTCACATATGCTTTCTATTCTTGCCTCGTTTAAATTTGGAGAGAAAAATGTGGACAGTAAAAAAGGAATCGCAATATCCCCAAAGCTCCAGATTAAAAACAAAATGTAAAGTTTATTTTTAAGGCCAAGGCTCCGCTTCTGTTCCAAAGGTGCCATGACTCATTCATCAGAAACAGACTGAAACTAGAAGGGACTGCTATTCCATTTTTCCCCCAAAATAGATTTAGACGTATTTAAAATATGTTGCCTACTCAATACTAATGTGCAGTAATAAAAATTGAAGATGAATACAATTTTAAAATTAATCATACATCCCTACACAATTGCAGGTATTTTGCCATAGTTTTGTTCCATCTTCTGGTGTTCGCATAGCTATGTACGTAGGAAGTAGAAATCAGACTGGATAGATAATCAGTGGCTCACCTTGTACCTCTGAACATTTTATTCTAAGCATATGTCCATGTAGCTACAACCTCTTTGTGAATACTTCCAGTGACTTAATTGTAGTCCATCATAAGAATATACCATAATTTATTTAACCACCTTCTTGTTAGATACATAAGGTTTTTTAATTTTATTGTCATGATGAATATTTTTGTGCATTTACTTTTTTAGTATTCCCAGCTATTTATTTAGTATTAATTCCCTCCAAAAAGGGTGGCATAATCACTGTAAAATCTTAGCAGAAATAATATCATTACATCATAATAATTTTCATGGTTTATATTCCACCAAAACACTAATTCATAGTGTTTTCTGTAAACTCTTTTGATCATACCTCAGCACCCTATTGCCCTGAGTGTCCTGTATCCCTCGTGAGCACCACTGTCACAAGGAAAGAGAGTTATTTATTTGTATATGCCTCTCCCATCCCTACTCTAGGCTTTCCTTAAGGAAGATTCTAAATGATTAAACAACCTAGCCTCGGTTCCCTGCTTCAGGTCAGGCACATAGTAAGTGCTCAAAAATTTTTCACTAAATTCACTAATACATCTTGAACATTATTTATCAAGCCCTATCCTTGTCCCAGGGATATAAATGTGTTCCTTGCTCAAACTGCAAAGACCCTGCTCTATTTATTCTCCTTTATTGATACCTTGACACATTCCACAAAGAGTTTAGGGCAGGAGACCTTTCCCTCAATCAATTCTGTCTTCTGCTGCTCTTGCTGAGATGGATTTGCGAAGGACAAAGCTGTATGTTTGGATGCCATTTTAACTGTTTAGTTTTCAAGAAGGAAGAAGAAGGTCAAATAATGTCACCTCCTCAGAGAAGTCTTCCTGGGCCACCTTAGCAAGAATAACTCACTTTTCCTCTCATTATATTACATGACTCTGTTCATTTCCTGTATGACAAATACCACAGTCTGAGATAGTCCTATGATGACGTCTGCCTCTTCTCAATAGAATGTAACACTCATATATGGCAAGGTATGCCCTTACCTCCACCACACAGCACTGCAATGGGTACAACGGAGCCTTTCAGAACTGGAAAGTTTCTTCGAAGTTTGCCAAATTCAGCTCCATTATTTCAAAAATATGTAAACAGAAGCCCCAAGTGGGAAATTACCTGCCCAAGGTTTAACTAGAAATGACAAACTCTGGGTAAGGCTCCTCCTTGCATGGAGTGAGGTCTCCTTTTTCTCTTCTGCTCCAGGCTCTGAGGTGGCCATCACTGGGCAGCTGTGGAAAGAACACTGGCCTGGGAGTCTGGAATTCTGGATTCTCATCCACTATACATAGAGTATGCGTCAGAACATACAGAACACACTGAAATTAAGTAGTTATGTTAGCAAGGATCCGTTTATTCAATAAAAAATCTACTATGTAATTGCCACCGTGCTAGGTACTAGGTATATAGAGATAAAACCATCAAAGGTAAGAGATAAAACCATTGAAGTCCCCACCTACAAAATGCTAATAGTTTGGAGAAGGATATAATTAAATTAATTTCAGTATGTCCTGACACATGCTACAATATACACCTTTAAAACCATTGAATGACGAACAACTGAAAGTAAAATTAATGGGCAAGAAGTATATCTTTTGAATATATGCTCCTTGGATGGACACTGGGATCAACTCTGCCTTAATAAGAAATTACTATTTGCTCGGGTCTAACTAAAGTCCCGGACAGGCCTCCAGGAGCATGGTGATTGGATTCCTAGTGGTTGCCCATGGGAAGTGCTCCAACAGTAAGGCCTGTTTACTGGTCCATTTATTTATGGCTTTTCCTGTTCTTAAGAGGAGTTGAAGTGGGCTTCAAAAATACCAGCAGGGCACTAAGATTTCAACAAAGAGAAGTTTTAAAGAAATTGGGATGAGAAGAAAGTAAAAGGAAGGTTGTAAGATGGGGCAAAGGACTTCGCTGGAAAGCACACCATAATTTACAACATGGAACATTGTCTCCTAGTAGCCAAAGCAACTGGAGAAACACCAATAGTTATAAAACCACCACAAAATATATTTGTGTCCAGGTGAAATAAAACATTTGTTGATACTTTATGCCAGTAGAATTGCTCCCAAACAGTTTTATAAAGAGATCAATACCTTTAACAATAACCCAAGACTAAACAGAAAACTATACATGCGTATGCACACACACACACACACACGTGTATTTACATATGGATATGCAGGTATATACATAGATGCATTTTTAAGGTTGCTTAATTCAAACAGGGGCCCATAGCAATCCAGTTCAGTAACCACAATCTTAACCAGTGACTCTTCCATGAAATTCATAGGACTATGTCTCAGTCTCAGCCATTGCCCTGTCTTCCTCTCCAAGTTTCTTTAACACACTCCTTCTTAGCCTCCTGGTAGAAGGAGACAAGATGATGTGGACTACAAATAGAGGAGTATAGGACAATAGGATTCATGTCCTTATGAAAGAGCCCCAACGAGAGAGTTTGTCTCTTCACCACGTCCACCCCTTTGACCACATGAAGATACCAAGAAAGCACCATCTATATGGAACAGGCCATCCTTACACACCAAACCTGTGGCGCCTTGATCTTGAACTTCCCAGCTGCAGAACTGTAAGAAATAAGTTTCTCCTGTTTATAAATAACCCAGTCTGCGGTGTTCTGTCATAGCAGTGCAAATGGACTAAGACCCACCTATAACTGCACACATATATTGCCATGTACTGCACACGTCTCTCTTGGGCAAATCTTGCCAGAAGCTGTGAAACAGTGAATTATTTTCCCTAGCACAGGTAAGTAATTCACATAGCTCCTAAACAGCAGAGCTAGGGTTTGAGTACAGGTCTGCCACACTCCTACCTCTTTCCAGTCTGCAACATTGCTTCTCAGCATGACACCACAGTGAGTTCCAACACAGAATCACAAGTAAGTGGTTGTAGACAAAGATGCCTCCAAACCAGGAGAGCAGATGAGAGCTGGATAGCCGGGTATGGCCAAGAATATCCTCACGGTGTCAAGAGAAACAGTGTGCTTTACATTACTTCACATGTGTGGCTTTTGATCACCATCTAAAATAACCTTAAAATTAGGGGGGAAAATACAGTTTACCATGTGTGATAGTTTTATACATCAACTTGGCTAGGTTATTGTCCTAAATTATGCAAACACTAATCTAGGTGTCGTTGGGAAGGTATTTTGTAGATTTAATTCATATGTACAACTGGTTTACTTTTAATTAGGAAAATTATCCGAGATAATCTGGGTGGTGTTGACTCAACCAGTTGAATGGCCATAAGAGCAGAAATGAGGCTTCCTTGATGAAGATTAAACCCTACCTATGGACTACAATTTTAGCTTCCATCTGAGAATTCTAGTCTGTCCTTCCTGAATGCAAGTCCTGTGGATTTTGGACTTTCCCATCCATCCTCCATGCTATTATAGTCAGAATGTATCCCCCACCTCCCACCACGAAATTCATATGTTGAAACTAAGCCACAGTGTGTGGTATTAAGAGATGGGACTTTTGGGAAGTGATGAGGCCATGAGGGCTCTGCCCTTAGGACCAGGATTAGTGCCCTTATAAGAGGACTGTGTGAGGCAATTCCTTTCAACCATGTGAAGATGCAGCAAAAAGGTGCCATCTATGAGGAATGGGCCCTCACCAGACACAGAATCTGCTGGCACCTTGATCTGGGACTTCCCAGCTTCCAGAACTGTGAGCAATAAATTTCTGCCATTTACAAATTACCCAGGCTAAATTATTTTGTTATAGCCATATAAATGGACTAAGAAATGCTTAAGCCAAATCCCTTGAAACAAATCTCTTGGTATACAATAATACATCCTACTGGTTCTGTTACATTAATATTTACAAATGAAAACTTCAGAAAGTTTTCTGACTCAAAAAAAATGGAAGAGTCTATCCAATCTCCTGACAGCAGCCAGGAATACATTTTAACTCTCTTGAATGATAGCCGTCTTCTTAACTGTATCCAAAGGTCAAATTTCAACTGGTTCAATAACCTGAATGCTACCCTTTCAGTTTGAAAGGTTTTTGACAAGTTCTTGGTAAAAGTAATTCACAGTAGTCTATTACGATGTTTTGATAAAGGAATTATTGCAGAAGACCACTTGGATGACATACTTTAAAGCCTCCTCTCATTATTATCTTTATCTGGTTGTTTTACACACACACACACACACACACACGCACACACGCACAAAATTCAGCTATTGAGAAAAATATATTTGTAAGTTCCCAAAACATAATTTTGTGCTGGAGACATGAATAAGAGCTTAGATTTCATGGGGACCTGGATTCCTAACTGGGTGATGCTGGACAAATGAGCTTCAATTAGCCTCAGTTTCCTCAAATGTGAAATTAAGAGACGGTCCGCCTCATAAGTCTCTATAATGGTAGTTGTCATGGTCCTTTAATAATGAATCTTTCAAATTGATTCTCCTTCTTTGGGGTAGGGCTTTTCAACCTCAACACTACCGACACTTTGGGCCAGATAACTGTTTTTTGTGGAGGGCTGTCCTGTGCATTGTAGGACGTTTAGCAGCATCCCTGGTCTCTACCCACTAGATGCCAGCGGCACCCTCTCCCCAGCTGTGACAAAAGCAATGTCTCCAGACTTTGTCAAATATCCCCTGGGGGCTAAATCACCAGTTCTCAGGTTACAATTAATAGTAGTAGTAGTATTTGCTTTTTACGTTTCTAAAAATTTTAAGCATACTACATAACACATACAGAGAAGCACAGCTCTATAAATGTTTACTAAGGGAGCACACCCATGTCATCAGCCCTCTAGGAACAGAATAGTACCCTCTCCCCCAACCCCACGTGGGACGCCTCTAACATTCCCTCCTTCCAAGCTTTCCTGGGGATTGTTGGTAGGAAAAATAAGAATTAAATTTTTTAAAATAAAAAGAAATTCAGCGTTTGAGTCTGTAAACTGGTTTCCTCTGTGATTTTGCCCTGGCAACAAAATTCTGCTGCAATGACAATCTAACAAGATACCAGCTCAAGAGAGGAGGTGAGCAACTCTAACCCAGCCTCAGATTGCCTGGATTTTCGGGGTGACACAAGGACGGCAGCTCTTTCCTTCCTACCTGAAGGCTCAGCTTGTTCAACACAATGGAGAAAAGAGATTATCAAAAAGGATTAACCGTGGCCGTGGAAGGGAAGGCCATGAGACAGAGCTGAAAGAACCAACTGGTCAATGTCGTATCTTCAGAGAACTTCAGAGTAATGAGGTGTTTACTAAAAAATAAACTGTCCCCAGTTATTATCACATCCTTCTCCCTGTTATCCTTAAGTTCCCTGGACATTAGGGGAGAACAGACCAACATGCCAGAGTTAATGTCTTTAGATGCGGCTGTAAAATAACCTTGGCAGTCCAGTTACATGGTACGTTCAAATGCTACTCAAACAGCAAGACAATAAGCAGGCAGCTGGCCAGAGGTACCTGCCTTCTCTGGGTAGGTAATATTTGTGCTATTGGGCATTTATCAAATCCCTCTGATTTGTCCATGAGCGGCTGGAGGACTGAATCTCTATCTTTTCATTTTTAATGTCCCCTGCAGCATCTTCTATTGAGTTACAGATTAGTTGAGATAAGAAATTGTGTAATGGAAAGTGCACTTCACTAGGAATTAAAACCCCTGAAGTCTTGTTCTTGGCTCTGCCAGCATTATGCCATACGACTTTGGGGATAATCTTTTAAATTTATCTAAATATCAGCTCCAAAATCTGTTCTTAAAAAGTTAGAATAAAATGGCATTCAAGCTCACTTTCAGATCTTTGCTATTTTGATATTTTACATATTGTGCAAAGAACGTGCAATTACAGAAATGCCTTCTAACCCTCTATTTTCTCATTCATTCATTCATTCATTCATACTTTCAATCACTTATTCTTTCATTCACCTACCCAATGAGACTTGTGAATTGGCCAATCTACTGGGGAACAGTACACAGAAAACTGTGCCATAATAAATTTTGTATTGGAGGGTGCCCTGAATTCCTTCCCCCAAGGACAGTAAACAATACAAGTGAAGACACAGAGTAATTAAAAAACAAGGAAGGCCTAGGGAAGCCAAATATTATTCACCATCCATCTATTCATCTGTCCAACAATTCTGAGCACCTATGTGGTAAATGGGTTTTTGTTTTCTTTTTCTGTCTCAAGCCCACTGTCAACCATACGGATGAACAGATGACCCAAGTTGGGTCCTTTGGAATATTCACTCAACATAGCAAATGGCCCTCAGAGATGGGCTGATCACTCAGGCAAAGCAATCTCAGCTCTTCTTTGGAGTTTCCCCATAGAAAGTCAGAAAGATAGTTCTTTCTTGTTTTTGTAATCTTTAAGCACAAAAGCTATATTCTGAGACTTCCAGTGGTCATTGTATCATTGTTTTTGTCACCTGGAGAGAATCTCTCAGCATCAATAGAATATAAGGCCAACACATGACCAGAAGCAGAGACAAGTAGATGCAGATATGCACAGATGATGGAAATGTGGAAAAACAGCGATCACAGGATTGTCTAAATCCTTCATCCAATCCTGCCAGAAGGCACGTTGCTACTAAAGTTCCTAATTATAAGGCCAAAAAGCCTCCTTCTTTCTTAAACTCTTTTGATCTAGGATACATATAATCTGCTGCCACTATAACCCGCCTTGTGCTAAACACGGAAGAAGCAGGAGGAATATGACCTGCCAAGTCATTGCCCTCATGAAATTCACAGTCAAGTGCAGAAGAGCAAAGCCAATGTGAGAGCTGAAGGTCAGAGGGTTCTGTGCAAGGGAAGGAGGGAGAGGGAGCAGTGAGGACAATAAGCACATATCTCAGAAGAGAAATGATAAGTGATGAAGACATTGACAAAGGCGATAAAATTAGAAAAAATGGACATACTGTGAGAGAAATGTCAGAAATGAAGTGAACAGTAATTGGCAATGGATTGGGTGCCAGGTCTCAAAGACAGGTCCTCCAAGGCCCTTGTCTGTTCATTTTCTCTGCTTGGAGAACTGGGTGGATGGCACTGACATCACTGAAATATGGAATATAAGAAAATGATCCTATTTAAGGGTTTGCAAAGTGAAGTTTGGGATGCAGCCTAAGGATGAGCTGGTGTTAGAATGGGGGATGCTGCCACAAAATTTATGAATCATCCCAGGCAACAAGTGTAATATGAGAAGAGAGGATGCCTAGAAGAAAATGTTAAGGAAGTAAGCACTAAGCATATTGACTAGGAGGAAAGGATGAAAATACTAGCCAACCAAGAACCCTGAAAAAAAGTTCCTGTTCCAAAGAAAGAGAAGGACCTCAAGGAAAACCTGAGACAGTGAATTTGAGGAAGCTGCAATGGGCAGCCAGGAGCAGCTCCACCATGGGTAGATGATCGCTATGTTCAATGCCCTCTGATAAAGCAATGTCATGTCCTACTTACAGCTAATGTCTCTTATCAAAGAAGCAGCTCAGATTTAATCTAAATACCTCATCCTGACACATACATTTAGTTGCTTCTTTGTATATTGCCAAAGGAGAAAGTCCAAGAAAATTATTTCTCAAAGCCATACCTTAAATGTGTGGGCTATATTATTTTTGGTTTTGGTACTTTCTATTGTTTTTTTTATTTTTTTTTTTAATTTCAAAATATTAAGAGGGTACAAATGTTTTCGGTTACATGGATCACTTTTGTAATGCTTGAGTGGTGGCTGGAAGAGTACCCATCACCTACCCATGGGTTAGGATTTTGCCCATCCCCTCCTGCCCTCTCCCCCGTGCTTGATTTCCACTGAGTTTTGCTTCCCTCTGTGCATATGTGTGCTCATTGGTTAGTTCCAATCTAATAGTGAGTACATGTGGTGTTTGTTTTTCCATTCTTTAGATACCTTGCTTAGGATAGTGGTCTCCAGTTCCATCCAAATTGTTTCAAAAGGTATGAATTCATCCTTTTTTATGGATGAGTGGTGCTTTATGGTGTACATATACCACATTTTGTTAATCCACTCATGTATTGATGGGCACTCGGGTTGATTCTACATCTTTGCAGTTGTGAATTGTCCTGCAATAAGCATTTGAGTGTAGATGTCTATTTGATAAAATGACTTCTTTTCCTTTGGGTAGATACACAGTAGTGGGATTACTGGATCAAATGGTAGGTCTACTTTTAGTTTTCTGAGGAATCTTCATACTGTTTTCTACAGAGATTGTGCCAATTTGCCATTATGTGGGATATATTCTTATGAATATATATCCATTCTTGCATGCTCAATACAATATCTGAGGTCTTCCCAGTTCTCCCCCAAATGACTGGATTTCTGGGCTCACTTTTATATCACAAGCATCAAATCAAGATATCTTTATTTCAAGTAAAGCATAAATTTCATAAAGATTGAACTAGTTATATAAAAAGGGTCTTTTGTTTTGTTTTGTTCTTTTAAGAGACTCAGAAGGGCACTGGGAATTAGCCAGAGGTTGAACCAAATATAGGAGACTAGGAAATGTTCCCAGCCAGGACAAGCCCACTGCCAGCAAAGTCCCTAAGAGTTTCCCAGGGGGTGTGACTGGGTCCAGCATACTGAATGACCTCCATGGACACATTCCTCACAACATGAGAGCACCCCACAGAGCAACAGTCACATCTTCCTAACCATCCAACCTGACACCTCTGCAATAGACATGATTACTTCTGACAAACTCATTTCTTGTTCCATTTGATATGAAAATTAAAGTTGTATTAGCACCATTTCTCACATTTGAGAGCACGTGAATGGCATCTGCAATGTCCCCTTAGGGGTAAACCCAACTGAGCCCTGAAAGGAGGTGTGACAATGAAAGCAAAGTCACTGTTTTCAAGATCTCTCCGCTTTGCATCCAAATCAGTCCTGCATGGGAAAGCAATCCTGTGGGCCAAGCTGATACAATCCACATCACTTTCTCAGAAGCACACCATCTTCACAAAAACATTTTAATCCAATTGTTTCCCATGCAAACGTAAAAACAAGGGACACAATACTAGAGATAGTATCCATATTCTTGACATTAAGCAAAGACAGGCAATTCTTGAAGAGTGATGCTATTTCCATGAATTCAATCAATTTGCATTCTTACCCATAACGCTTTTCTCCCTTGCTTTGTTTTTACAGCTATTCATTTAAATGAGTTGGAGGACAGGTTCTGGAGGCTCTTAGCCAGAACTGAGAACTAAGTTCTGAGTTTCCAATAGCCGACCATCAATTTGATTTTCATTGTTCAAATAAAAATTTAAACCCCAGGAGCTGGGTTAGGAGAATAATACACGTATTCTCTGGGTCAAGCAGGGTGACCAGAACTTCTTCTTGGACTTTTTAAACAAAGCTGGGTTGTTCTTCCTGATCCCTCCTGTGGGGAAGCAATTTTCCATTCTAATCCTCTTATTCTACAAAAAAGGAAACCAGTCCAAATAAGAGAAACGAGTTCCTTCTTATCTACAATGAGTTGGTTAAAAAACAAGGAATGGGTACTAGGATAGATCCAATGGTCTAAAGATGAAAATGCACCAAGAATAGTAGAGCAGATAAAGAAATACAAAACACAGACACCTTGGTGGCCTTTGTCTCTTAGAATAAAATTTTGCCATGTTGGTGTTTGCCATGGCATTTGTTTTGAAGTTCTAGCTTGGAGTGCCAAATTCGTTACCTCTTTATGTCTTTCTAAAATCCAGTGCAAATTATTCTTTTATCTCTTAGAAACCTTGATGGTTATTAATATGCAGCACAGCAGTTGGAATGTGACTCTCTCCTCCCATCATTTACATGCAATGTACAAGCTCTTGATGCTGCGTGACAGAAAGTAGACAGTGCCTATTGATGGACAAAAACTGAATGCATGCATCTTCTTTGAACAACCCCTAGAAAGACACTCTGAATCCTGGGTGCAAGATAAATATCTGATGTGACACTTTTGGTGGCATCTTCTCTTCATCTATGCCAGAGCAGGACAGGAGCCAAAATTTCAGGAGACAACATGGATCTTGGAAACACAACTTCTTTCAGCCTAACACAGTTTTTTAAATATTTAAGTTTCATGAACACATCATAGAAAACATAACACTCTGTGTCATCTTTAAATAATTCTGGGAGGGGAGAATGCCAAGAACCCATCAATCTTGGATGCAGTGGAAAAGTCACAGCAAAAGTTTTCTAGATCCTTCGAGTCCTGAATTCAAATCCTTTGTCGTTATATACCCTGTGATGTCAGGCTCCTGTTTATGGAATTGGAAAGATAAAATGAATAACCTATATGGAAGGCCCAGTCCTGGGCACTCAATAAGCACGTCACAAGTATCTGTGGGCAGTTAGTAAGTCTCATGAATCTTCTCCTGGAAGTATCTTAGGCCTGTCTCCCTATAACAGAGAAGTGAAGAACATGTGATTGCTTTATTCAAATCCCTGCTCATTCACTGATGAACCACGTAACACTGGGAAAAGTTGCCCAACTATCCTTTGTCTTGGTTTCTATATTTTACAAATGGGGATCATTATAGCTTCTACCTCATTGAGGCTGTACTGAAGATGGATTGAGATAATTCATGGAAAGTGCTGAGCGCAGTGCGTGTCTATAGGAAATGCTCGGTACACATCAGCTATTCTAATAACGCTTCCACCCTAGTGCTGGCTTCATCATCTCCACCATAATTCCCTCCCGCTGGTTTCTCTGATTAGAGTTTCTGTCTCTTTCTACCAGATCTTCTCCATGTTGTCCAGAAATCATTCAATAAACCATTGAACACATCACTCCCTTGCTCCAAACCCTTCAAAATTCCCTAGGACCCAGGGAATAAAGTCCCAAGTCCCAAATTCAGAACACAAAGTGCTCCTTACAAAGGGTTCCAAAATGACGGCCCATCATCACCCACAGGCATGTACTCTGCTCAGAAAGACCCAATCTGTGCACTCACAGCCAGGTGTGCTTGTCTGTCTGGCTCCTTCTCCAGATAGCTGACAGGCAGTGGTCAGAGAGCACCATGCCAAGTGATTTGTAGAAGATTTGCGAGCCAGACCATTTCAGAGCTGGAAAGGACCCAAAAGGCCACTTTACAGATGAGGAAACTGAGGTTAATTGGCTTTCCCGAGGCCACACAGCTATTTATCAGCAACGCCAGCACTGCAGTAGCTGATCTGCCTAGAGGGAGGGAACCACAGGGCAGCCTGTTAAGGAAAATTTGTCAGCAATTGGCCACAAACTTGCTGACAGGTGATCTTTCTCCACTGGCGAGAAATGAGGCAAAAGCTACGTGCCCAATAAGAAAAGGACACAAGGCATGCCTCTCTGTAAGGGAAAACGGGTCGCCTCTCTGGCTTGCGATACAGGGCACATGGGAGTAGGGTTGACGGGGTGGGGGCAGCTGAAATGATACTGCATGATCCAGTCCATCCCTCACTTCAAAGATGCGGCTTCTCAGTCTGCATTAGTCTCCCGACTAATGCTCCCAAATGTACTCCTGAGATTTGCTGAAGTTGAAGATTCTCTGTGATGTTTGCAGTAGGAACAGTGATGAATAAAACACCAGAATCACCAATGCATTACTCAGAAGGCGAGTGTGCCCAGCTCTGACTGCTAAATTGCAATTCTTACTCTAAGATGATACTACTAATGGTGATGCTTCATTTAGATACTTTTTGGGTTCCCCAAAATCATAACAAAAATGAAAACTGTATCTTATCCTACAGCTGTGTATATAAAGCATAGAGTGGAATAAGGTAACTGGAGATCAATCTCCCTTTATTATTGGGATATTTCATGGCAAAGCGTTGTGAACTGGAACTGTTTGCATAAATGAACACTGGTTTTCAATTTGGCTTTAGAACTTAACTATAGCTTTTCTGCTATTGTCAAACAAATATTTTTTAAAACCTTTACATACGCAGCTTTAATAAGTAGACAATGGCAAGTTGACAACTACTGATATCATCTTAAGATGCCCAGACAGCCTCACCTAGGTTTAGTTAGTCGTCCTTGCTTGGTAGTCTGTATCTGTGTCCATGGTGACCAAGCAGGGAATTTCACATAGAAATTGAAATGCATGGCTTCAAGAGTCCTATGCAGTTCAGCGACAACTTGGTCAAGTTTGGACAAGGAGCTCTACCAGCCACAAAATCAAAGCTTTTACATGGCTCAACTACCTGGCCCACTGGACAGGCTACCAGTCTCAGAAGCTCTGAGATCCTGGGTTTCCCCTGCACCCTTTACTGCTAGGAAGGGTGATGCAAATTCCTTTCAAAGGTGGGTTACGAAAACTGAACTAAGGGTGGTATGATGGCATGAGACCAATTCCAGAGAAAATTTTTACCTGCGTAAAACTGCGTGTGTCCCTGCCGCCCAAACTCACCCACCTGTACGCACTGACAACTTTCATCTGTTTGCCTAACACATGGGCCAACACAGAGACCCTACTGCCAAGAGGGTGTGTACACTGTCCCTTCCAGAAGCTGAGACATGACTTGGGGCCACTTGTCCATTCTTATAGGAGGCCTTTTTCATGCACCCCTCAATGCTGAGAGTTCCTCTATATTTCAGCTTTGGGGATTTGTGCATTGGCTCCATGGCTAGACTCCATGGACAAATTTCCCACACAACCTGCTGTGCCCCTTGAAAGAGAACATTTGTCATCTGCAGGCCTAGCAGTTATGCTGCCTGCCACAGCTGCCCCTGGAAGTGCCACTTCATTCACTGAGGTATGTCATTAGGTTTCTGCCCAGGTGCTGACACCTGCCCAATTCTTGCTTAACCCAAATTAAACTATTCAATTAAAAGCTCCTTCTGCTCCAACCTCACAACCTATCTGATGATCAACATTCTACTCAGCTTAAAGACGAACACAAAACACAGCAGATATACTTCCTCACAATAGTCTTGGAAGGATATGTTGGGAAATGAAGCATTTGGGGTTTCTTAGTTGACAACAACAGAAACAGACTCTGGGTAGCCCAGTTGTTGTAAGAAGACTAGAAAAGCAGGCTCAGAAAACTGCCAGGACCCCTAGAGACCTGAGCAGTCAGAACCACAGACCAGATCTTGCCTTGGAACCAGGAAGGTAATGAAGGCACTATGGTTGTCCCTGCTGGACATGGGTGGCTAAAAAGTTACTTTGCCACCTCTGTGATCCCAGGAAATCTGATGTCGTTCAGCCACTGCTACAATAACCAGAATGAATTCCCCAGGTCAATGATCACGGGTGCGTGTGTGCGCGCATGCGTAAGATAATGAATCCAAATGGAAAACACTGGGGACTGGGTGCGGAGTTGGTATTCTAGCTTCCAGGAAAGTCAGGGAAGCAGCTCTCTAGCTCTGGAGTAAAGGAAAGCTCTTATTTCTACAGAGAATCTTATTGGGATCATTCCCTTAACACAGGAAGGTGGTTCTGAAGCCATGCAGCCAAACAAACAGGCAAACAAAATAACAGATATGCACTACATAGAATGAGTAACAAGTAGAATATTGTCTTCCTGGCTATTGAATCACTCAAACGGATGTATCTTGTGTGGTTTACCCAGAGACTCTGTCTCTGCTTCATCTGCTATATCTTTGTTCAATTTTACCAAGCAAGGTTGGTGACTGAGTAAAGCAACCCATAGCACGAGACCAGGAGGGAGGACAGATATGCTGAATAACAGACTAAAGATTTAAATTTTAACATGTTTCAAAAGACTGGACCAATGGACTGAACCTAACAAAATGAAATGTAACAGAGATAATAATAACAGCAACCCCATTTCATGCCCTGTTTTAAGCAGTTTTATATATTCATGTCATTTAATATCAGAGCTTCCCTATAAGGCAGCTACTGATATTAACCTCAGCATGATGGGGAAATTGAAAAACAGATAAAGAGACTTCCACAGCCGGTCAGTGGCGGGGCCAAGCTCTGCAGCCAGGCATCCTTGACTCCGGAGCCTGTGCTCATGCCACCGAAGGTGACTTATCATGTCTGTGTGCACAGGGACAGGTGGGGAAATGTGACTTAACAGCAGCACATAAGGAAAAACAAATAAACAAATAAACTGTGGAGCATAAGTCCTCTGGGTGATGTGGCTGGCAATAAAAGCTAATGTAATGTAGCCTCAGGCTGCAATAAAAGAAGTGTGTAGCAGGGAGTTGATAGTCTAGAGTCTAGCTGCCTAGATTTCTGTCTTCAGTCCTTTCCTCTAAGGACTGCTGGAGGAAAAAAAAAATGAATGGGGCGTTTAATCTGGAGATGTTAAGACTGGAGGGAAGGCATCTTGGAAACAATTTAAGTGTTGAATAATTACAATGTAGAAGAAGAATGACATCTATTCTGCATGGCATCAAAGGCTGCATCAAAGAACGTAAGCTTTGAGGAGATAGTCTGCGCCAACCTAGAGAAGCATTCTGAAGGTTCCCAATGTCTCAATGATTCACATAAGGAAGTAATGAAGTCTGTATCACTAGGGACGCTACAAGGACTTGGTGGCAATGATTCGAGCACCTGGTGGCAGAGTTTGTTGGTCTGGGTGGCCTCTGGGGTCTCTCTGTACCATACAGGAGTGGAATTCTGTTATTTCTTCCCCAAACCATCCTTGATCACTAAACTGGATGTGACTTATCCTTCCTGTGGCCCAATTTAATACTTTCTTTGTAGCAATTACTGTACACAGCTCCAGTTTTTAACTGACAGACCTAGTATTTTCTGTACTTTTAATACTGTAAGCTCTCTGAAGGAAAGCTCTCGTGATTTGACCATTTCTGTGCCTCCGACCCAGGATCTTCCTTACTTGAATGACAAAGAAATGGGTTTGAAATTCATTTCAGCTAGGGCAGTATATGTAACCTTAACATTTGTACCCCCCCTAATATGCTGCAATAAAAAAAAAAGAAATTCATTTCAAACCCAAACCTGCCAGAGGGCCTTGTGGATGCTCAAGGACAGGAAGAGAAGGACACCATTCTTAACTCTGTTCTCTGTGGGACCTTGGAATGGAGATATTAATAGGAGGTGACTCAGAAGTAAGACAGAACTGAAGACCAGGGTCAAATGGTACCTTTTGCAAAACACTATCAGACGGCATATCAAATAACACTGGACTGACCATGAACTTCCGAAAAAGAGATTCATGTAAAGCCTCATATTTAGGTCTCACAGTTTAACTGCCCAAGAACATAACAGAGTGTAACTCATATAAATACCTGAATTAATGGTATGTTTAAAAAGAAATTAGGGCTGGGCATGGTGGCTCAAGCCAGTAATCCCAGCACCTTGGAAAGATGAGGCAGGAGCATCGCTTGAGGCCAGGAGTTTGAGACCAGCCTGGGCAATATAGTGAGACACCCATGTCTAAAGAAATAAAAATTAGCCAGATGTGGTGATGCACACCTGTAGTCCTGGTTACTTGGGAGGCTAAGGCAGGAAGATCACTTGAGCCTAGAGTCAAGGTTGTAGTGAGCTATGACAGCACCACTGCACTCCAGCCTGGGTGACAAAGTGAAATTAAAAAACAAAAATTAAATTAGAAAGGAATCAGACTCACATATGTCTACTAAAAAAATAGTTCATTTTTAAAAAATTACTTTTGTTTGCAGATAAAAGAGCTTGGGTTAAGAACCACAAAAGCTCAGTTGTATTCCAACTGCTCTTAAGGTCTGTGATCTTGGACAAGTTGTGGTTCCTCTCTGGGTCCCTGGGCTCCATCTCTCTGTGAAGGATGACTGGAACAGCCAAAGATTCAGTGAATGGCTTCACGCATCTGATTCCTGACAGTTCTAGTTGGTAAAATTAACCCTGAGTCCTCCTTAGAGGACACAGTGGCTCCAACTGCTCGATGTGGTTGGACTTCTTTCTACAGGGAACCGGATTTAAGATGCTACCTGTTAAAAGGGACAGTGACAAAATGGAATGGAAACAGATGGGAGGGATGGGGATGGTGAGCAGTCTGGGTGTTATCTCATCAGACAGACCAGCTGAAGCCCTGCGTGGAAGGAGCAGCCTGATACAGGGGCTAAGCTTAGGCATCTGACACCTGGGTCTGAATCCCAGCTCTGCCAGTTACCACCTGGCTGCTTTTCCCCTATAAGATGCTGGCAATCATCCTACTAGCTCCTAGGGTCAGTGTGGATAAGTCCCATTATACAGAATGTTCTCTGCACGGTGCCTGAAACCAGCTAAGTGCTCAAAAAATGCTACAGTTTAACTATTATCAAAGACCAGTTTTCCAATACTTGCAGGGCTTTCAGGGAAAGGAAAAAGTGATGGGAGAAAGTTATCAAAGGGGTACTTTAGTTCCTCCTTTATTAAAATGGAGCATTTTAATGAACAGAGTTAATGAATCACCAGTTCGCCTCATGGGTTCCCTGCGACGTAGTTAGCACGCTGTCATCAGGACACGTAAGAAGCTGTAGGATTATTGGCAAAACAAAATCCTGCTGAGAAGGGAGTTAGATCAGAGGCTCTCAGAAGCCCCTTTTATGGATGAGATCCGGGACGTGGTAGGGACACAGGGTGGGGCAGTCAGACCAGCCCCTCCGTGCCCAGAGTGAAGCAGGACCAGACTGGAGACTGGCATCCAGCAGTGGCAAAATTCTGAGCACCTGGAGTCAGAGCAGGTTTGGAAACCCAGATTTCCTTCTCCTCCCAGCTTCATGAGCTTTGACACACATCTCGAATTCTCCTTGGGATTCGTTACCCCATTTGTAAAATGGAGATCACAGTAACCTCCTCCTGGGCAGTTGTATAGAATAAATGAGTTTTGGGGTAGAGCACCCAGCACACAGTAGGACATCAGAAGGTTGGTGCTCTCCCCTTCCCTTTCCCAGGTGAACCCAGGCAGATCTCCCCTTTCCTTGAAAGGCACAGGCAGGAGGGAACCCAGGGCAGGAACAGATAACACAAGAGGGTCACAGATGGGAAACAGCAGAACAACCTGGAAGGTCCCAGAGCCTTGGAAAGCCCAGACCAGCTGTGATACTGGGCAAGAAAACAGCTGCAAAACCATTCAGGGCCATGAGAGGGTAAGGGCTCCTATTTTTCTTAGCAGGACACCAAATCACTGTGCTTTTGCCTGAGGCTGTGCAAGACAGAAGCCCAAGCAAGGCAGGACGAGGGCTTCTGCAGCTGCAGTCTTTGCATGAGTTAAAATCGTCACTGCCCAAACCCTTCAAAATCCCAAACTACAGTTACCTGAAAAACAAACAGGAATGGTCTTGAAACTGAAGACGATTTATCAAGAGACTAATTATCTTTTGAGCTCATCTGGAATAGCAACGAGCCCCTTTTAAAGGAAAGCAAACCCGTGATGAATATCTCAACACGGCATGCTTAGTAAACTTTCCCAGTAAGATATTACTTCAGGGTAACTTATCACAGCAACCCATATGTGAAACGAACAGAGGGGGAAAAATGCAAAGGTAGGAAGGAGGCAGGCACTTTTCAAAAGCATTAATTATCTCTAAAATCTAAAATCTCGACTGCCTCTTGAATATTTTAAATGGAAGGAGGGATGGGTCACTTAAACTCACGGAGTCATTCAAAAAAGGGCAAGGCAGGTAATTAATAAGCAATCCATCACTAATTGGGAGAGGCCTAAAGCGAATGTTCAGTGAAGGATTTCTGGCCTAAGAATAATAAGGAGGTTCTGCTCCCTGTCACCGTTAGTCTATAAAACTGAATCCCAGACCTATTTCATAGAGGGCAGGTGGCCGCTGTGTATATCGCGGGCTCATTATGAGCTAGATCTTGCACTAAATACTCATGTTATCTTTATGATAACATCCTAGGACACAGACATTATTGTTAGGTCTGCTGTTACAGAGGTGGCTTCTGAGTCTTAGGTTATATAGCTCATTCTTGGTCATAGCTTAAACTGCTGGCTGAGCAGACACCAGGGTGAGGCAGGTGAGGCACTCTCCTTGGCTGCAAAATATAAAGTGATGCCCCAAAACTCAGTAGTGGAGAGGAAAATAATTTAATGTAATATTTTAAAATTCCAGATTAGTGGGGGAAAAAATCTACAATGAGCAAAAATCAAAATTTTCAATGAAGACAAGATCCAACTCTGCACTCGTATGCCTTGGCCTCATGCCCGTCACCCTCATCCTTGGCCCTGCTGCTGAGTGATGCTGCCTCCAAGTTTGAATAACAGGTCCAAGCCTCCTCGGGGGTGACGGAAAGAAGCCCGAACATTCCAGGATGTGTCTGCAGACAAGACATGCCCAAGGATCCAGGGCAGGGGTGGGTACGCAGTAATCTGATCTGCTGTCTACCTTTGTTTCCTCCACTCTTGCTCTTGCTGAGAAGGATAAAATAGTATTGATAGCAGGGACTCTACGCTGAATTCGTACTTTTTGCTCTCTCACTGGTGGAGCCTAATGAAGGCTGAAATGAGATCTCTGTGTGTCTTAAACTAAGAACAGGGAGGGGCCTCCCCTATCATTCTTGCAGGCCCAAAGCCGGGCCCGAGGCCATTTTCTTCAAGAGAACTCGATGTGGTGAGGTAACTTTAATTTGTGAAAATCATTACAGTGCAGGGAACCATGTCAGGGGAATTTCTTGCAAATAAGATGGCTTGGTGGTGGAAGAGGGAAAGGCTTTTCTTCACTTGCAGCAACTAGGAAAATTTAAGAATAAAGCCCTGCTCATTCACAAATATTGTTTGAGGAGTACTTGGGGAGCCTGGCCACTGTTTCCTGTTGCCCGGAAAGCTGTTTATACCAGCTTCCTGGATTCAACGCTTCAAATGGCCTAAATGAAGATTGAGAGAAAGACAGGGAGGGAGAGAGAAAGGAGAGAGAGACAGACCGACAAAGACAGATGGACAGGGAGAGAAGTATTTGGCTCTCACGAAAAATAGCATCCTTAGTTTCTCATACTCCCTTTAGTTTTCTTTCCTTTTTCCCTCTCTTCTCTCTCACATTCCCATCTCACTTAATATCCTGATGTATCAGATTCTCTCCTTGAGCAGAAACTTTGGCCATCCAAACTATGAGATCAGTAAGAATCCCAGAACTCTCCAACTGTCTGATGACTAATGAAATTTTGCCTTTTGCCTCCAGGTCTAACAAATGTGCATCATTCACAAGCACTTAGAATTTAAAATTGCCTTGTTTTTTGAGTTAATAAACTGTCCAGTGGTTAAGTGAGCATCGGTTTACAAAACACTTTGTCTTACTTTCCACTGAGTTACTTAATAATCCCTCCCACAATCCATTTGCATTGATCCCTTCTTCATCAACCGTCTCCGAATTCCAACACAGCTCAGAGCTGCAGAGAATTCCACTGCTGATTCACCAGGGAGGCAGTCGTACTCGGTGAAAAAAAAAAACACAAGTAAGTATCCACTTAAGACAGTACTTATTTTTTAATAGAGCTTTCCTCTTAATTATAATATAGCATTAGGTTTTTTTTTCATTCTCCTCCTGAACTTTCATAATGACACTATCAAACAGTAACAAATATAAATTTGTGCGGCCTGAAATATGCAATTTAATCATAAGCTGTAATTTCCATATCACTGAGAAAGAAAAAAAAAAAATCAAATGATTAAACTCCAGTGCATGAGGACCAACCTTGAATGAAATTTTACTCTCTGCTCAAGTTAGCTGTTTCATATAGCAATGTCAAGAATGTTCAAAGGTAATAGTAAAACCGTTACTGTTAGATTAAAACTCTGTGGCCCAAAGTGTTTACTGCAGATCAAACTCTTCTTTTTTGCAAATTAGAAATGTCTTGCAGACATCTTCAAAACCTCTTTGGGAGGACAGGCAATGATATCACCACCATCGTCTCACTGATATTTCTCTGTTGTCTCCGTTCCATTCCCTTCCCCTCGGAATCAGAAATGATGCTCTTTCTGCCAGAAAAAAAAAATCCAGAAAATCCTCCGCAAATCAGTGTCTCAGTGAGAACTGACCTCGTTTATTTTGCCGTCCCGCCCCCACCCAGGCTCCTGCTCAGACAATCTCAAGTCACAAGGTTTCCCAACTTCCTAGTCGACTCCAAGGTGGGAAGAAAGAGTCTGAAGGTAACGGGATCCACCCACTAGAAAGACGTTAATCCTGACAAACTGCTCGAGCAGTAGCCTGAACCACGGAGAGAATTCGGTCTCTCCCCAGAGGGGCAGACAAGGCTGGTAGTTAACAAAACCGCTTTTCATGACGCCCTCAAAAGCAGATGGGCCCGTGCAGAAAGTTGGGGAAGGCCGCCATTGCCCTCTAGTGGCCAGAAGTGCAATCTTCCGCGAAGGAGTCCATTTCCAGAGATGCACAAGGCTCTCAATGTCAGGGTAAAATTATAGCAGAAAGATGTCTAATTATGCTTCTCAAGTGTTTTTTTTTCTTTTAGCCCTTCCTACTTATAGAGGAAGTTGTGGATGGCTAGCTATCACGGAAATCCTGATGGAACAGCTCATTCCTGCTCCAAGTGATGTACTGGGAGGTGTCCAACTTTCTCCAGGTTTATAATTTTTTCTCTTTAACAGACCTGTTGATGTTTTTCCTTTAATCAATTAAATAACAAATTTCTACAGCCCAAAGATCTTTATATATTCCAAGCTGTTAACTCTGAATTGGAAATATTGCCAACCCAAAATTCTTGGTAAATGTAGAATGTAGATTCTTGACAAATTAGGTAACTTTTTATGAAACAGCAGCCAATTTCCAAGGAGGAAAATCATCTCAAACACATTTCAATCCCTTAAATCATTGGCTATTCAATTTACACAGTGCTCACATTTTCTAAGGAAAAAAAAACCCTGGAAATTCATAGTCATTCTGCAAATTCAATAGTTCAAGAAAAAAGGTTTGCTAGTTTGCTACCTACTTTCCAGCTCTATAGACCACTGTTTCATGATTATTATTGAATGATTAAGTATGCCTATGATCAAAGTGAAAACATACCAGTATTGAAAATAAACTCACATGAAATTATTATGCTCCTTAAACATTTACCTACATAAATGTATTGAGAATGAAGGAAGACTAAAATCAGATTTGCAGATCTTGTTTAGAGGGTTTGGAAAAATAGATTTGAATGTAACAGATCAAAGTTTGTCAACTTCATAAGTCGCAGACATTCACAGGCAAGGTTCCAAGACACACCATGCTCATGAGAGTGTAGCTTTGGCATTGTAAATCAGACCATGAGGTCAAAGTCATGGCGTTTCCCCTATGAGGGTCCCCAAACCAGAATCTTTACAAAGCAGCCATGTAATTCCATTCAAAGCAGAAGAAAAAAACATGAATTATGAAGACAAGTACATTAAAAGAGCATGAAATTGATCCGCATTTCCCCAAATCATGGCGTGGCTCTCCAAGTCTGCCCCCCCACCCCCAAATAAACAATCAAGCACACACAGCCACAGCTACCACTGCAAAGAGGAAAACTGAGTTCTAGGTCATAAAAAAGCAGAGTCGTAACTTTTTTCTTAATTTTCAAATTAACAAAAGATTGCATCTTAATTGAAAATGGAATTTAGGTTTCTAGTAATTTTACTGTCTAGTGTTCTGATAAGACTGCGGAATATAATGAAAGTTCTGAAGTGCTATCAAGATGGTCCACCGCTTCCATGAGAACTATTTTAAAAGCCTGTTTTTCTAGTAAGCAATAAGCAGCAGTTTGAATAAATCTACATGTCTGGGGCTCACCAGATTACCCCATCTCAATCCTTTCAATGTATTTCTTCATTTCCCCCTCCCCCAGAGGTGGAAAGGGTGGTTTCTTTTTTCCAAACACTGTAATAAAATGACCAGTTTATGCAGACTCTGAAACAGGCTGCAAGACATTTTAATGGATTAATTTGCAAAGTCTCAAAAGCAACATGTAAAGATAATTCCCACTCAAGCAAAGTTTCCTGGCCTCTCAAATGCCTTTCCCTGGTCTCTCCTGGGAAGTACTCATGTTGCTTTGTACTAGGCAGGATTTCGGTTTTGCACAGAGGTTCGAATTCCAGGGCCCACAGGCCAACTCTAAAACTTGGAATGGTGCTTACATTTTACGAACTTTAGTGACTGGAGCCTCAGAGTGCCTCTGGTATTGACCACAACTCTGTCCTTTGTTTTGTAACTTTTATTCCTTTGTCCTGCTGGAAGAAGACCAGGCTCCCTGCATCTGGGGTTGGGCAGTGAGTACTTCTGTGTTCTGATTTCTGCACCTCCGTATTTGTAGGAAAAATAATTCCAGGATTAATGAAATGAAGGTCAGCCCCTTCTCTTCTCTCCTCCCACCGTGATTAGGCTCTAGCGCTCCGAGCCCAGCCTGGCAAATGTGCTGATGCGATGCTAAAGGATCCTCGCTCCTGAGAACACATCTGCATCCCCATCCCCAGGAAATCCAGACACCCCGCAAAACCATCCACGTCTGCTGCAAGCCCAAGTGATAAAGCAATTGATCCATCCTCTCGCCAGATTAATTATCGTGGCTTCCCTGTGATTAAACCAAAAACTTACTGCCTCCTATTAAACAGACAGGAACGATTAGAGGAAGAAAACAAGAAAAGATTTCACAGCCATCTGAACAAGATTTCATTAGGGGGGAACGAAGGGGGAGACTTTCGGCAAATCTATACCTTCCTGCGGCAGGGTTTCAGGAACCCCCCACCCCCCACTCCCACCCCTTAGGGATGGCCCGCCGTCATGCAGGGATGGTATTAAATAATTAAAAGATGCAATTTCTTAATAGCAGCGTGATGGCCCATGAAATTCCTGCTGCATTACCCGCAAAAGCAACAGGGCTTCTTCTAGCATCTACAGAACCTTTCACCCGGGGGAGAGAGGCGCGTGGAGCCCCGGGCGAAAGCAGGGCCTGAGCAAGAAAGGGACCAGGAAGCCGGGCCCGCAGGCCTCCCCGACCCCACTTTCTCTGGAGACTCTGCTCCCTAGCGCGAGGTGGGCCCCTCTGCAGCTCCCCCGGGTTGGGACGAGGGGGTTGGGGGAAAAGGAATCTTCTCCTGCCCGCCCTCCCGATCCGGCCGCCTTCTCCGCGCTTCCAACCTCCTGGCTCGCGTTCCGGGGCAAAGCGCAGGGAGGGAGGCCGAGCGTGCCGGGAGCCGGAGAACCTTGGCGCGCTCCGAAAGGCGGCGCAGGTTTCGGGGAAGGTTTGGTTCGCAAAGTTAACGTTGACCCTGGCAGTCTTCCTGCCAAGCCCTCGCCAGAGCCGAGCCCGAGTCCGAGCCGCTCGCGGATCTGCCCCTGCTCTCGGGGGGAACTCATGGACGGCCGCCGGAGCTCCCGGGGAGACTCTGGCTGGAGGGCTGGAGCGCGCACCGCAGTCGGCGACCGCAAACCCACGCAATTAAAGTGCGGAGAAAAGCCTCCCCGAGCTTGCTTCCTTCTGTTTTCCCGGGCTTCCCCGGCAGTCTCCACTGGAAGGAATAAGCCCCCCGGGAGCGCTCGGTGGGGATCCGGAAGGCAGGGGTAAGAACCCCGCAGAGAGCGGTCTTGTCGCTGCTCTCGGAAAGAGGCGCAGCGCGGGCGGGCGGGCACCGCGCCGGGGGCGACTTTCCCCGGAGACATGACCAGGGGGCAGCTGGCGTTTCCTGAGCTCAGCTTTGCAGCCTCTTGCCCCAGCTGGGTACAAACCCCTCTTCCGCGGCCGCGGCGCAGACCCCAGAGGAGGCCGGGGCCGGGGAGAGTGGAGGAGCGCACATCTGGCGCCTCTGCCCCCTGCGCTGCCCGAGCCCGCAGCTGGCTCCCTTCTCCCTTCCTGATTTTTAAACAAACCTCTCCCCCCTCCCTTTCTGCTTTGCATTAGTGAAGCCTTCTGGAGTCAGACAGAAGCCCCCCCTCCCCATGCTCTTCCAGAGAAAATCCTTCCCCCACACTCCAAGAAGCCCCAACCCAGCAAGAGGAAGGGACTGGTGGCGCGCCTCACCTGGGGCCCTTGCGGGTGGACGCGACCTCCGGGCCGTCCGTCCCCGGCGCAGGGCGAGCGCAGCAGTGTCAGCCCCGGCCCCAGTCCGGATCCCATTCACAAGTCAGCGGCGGCTGCGAGCGGCCCCCGCGGCATCTGCTCCTCGGCCCGCGACGCTCCCCTCGGCTGGCGGCGGCCGCGGAATGAGCCGCTGAGCGCGCTAGTGGCAGGAATGAGAAACCGGGGGGAGGTGGCGGGCGGGCGGGTGGAGGGGAGGAGGGAGGCCGCCACTGGGAGGGAAGGAGAGGGCGGGGGGCGGAGAGGAGCCGAGGCTGCGAGACGCAGCGAGCTGGGCCTTGCAGAGGCTGCGGGGGCCGACCCCGTCCGCACCCCTCCCCCCGGGGGCCCGAGAGATGCCAACCGCTGGATTCGTGGCCGCCCCTCCGCCCCGGGTCGCGGCATTCCGACTCCCTTGGGGCTCAGACAGAGTCTGGAGCGACTGAAGTTGGGCTCCGGGGACGCACAACCAATCAGGGAGGGCGGCGGGGGGAAAGCTGGAGAGGGTCTGGGAGCCCCCATTTTCCTCCTTCCTCCAAATCCGCTCCAGCTAGTCGTGCCGGGCCCTCGCGTGGCCAGCCGGGATGGTGGGGTGGGGGAAGGCATCGCCCAAGGGGGGGAAGCAATCGAGAATTAGGGAGCCCATTGTATTCTTTCTCATTCACTCTACCCCTACATCTTCCCAAAATCTCTCCACGTTGGCGGCCCCTGCCCATCCTTCAGGTCCCCGAAACCCCCCATCCCTTGCAAACTCTGCTTATAGCTAGGTGTGAAGCAGGAAGGAGGGAGACTTCGGACTTGGGAAAAAAGAGCCCAGTCTCTGTTCTGTCCCAGCTTTTCTGCCCCCCGCCCGCAATGTCTCCGAGAGGGGGTCGCGGGGAGCGCTTCTCCAGGGTCGGCCTGGAACCGCACCCCCCACAAGGTGCCACAGCCCTGCCCCAGCCAGGTATCGGTGGCCCCGCAGGTAGTGTCACTTGTTGCCTCCCCCCTCTCTGCAGACCCGCCACGGCCCTGTGGAGTGTGCAGATCGGTGGGAGGGAGGGCTTAATGGAGTGCAGTGGCCGCGTCCTTCCTCCGTCCTCCCCGAGGACCTGCTACCGGGAGGGAGCCCCGGGCCCGCTTCCTGCCCTCGATCGCAGAGTCGCGGTGAGAAAGGGCCAGAGGGACTGGGGCTTCGGAATCACGCCAGGGACTGGGCGGGGCGCTCCCCGCACACTCAGCGGGCCATGACGGTGCCTGCGCGGGGACCCCAGGCTACAACAAGTTTCCCGGGTGGGAGGTGGCGGAAAGAGAGGAGGCGGAGGGAAGGTGGGGGCGCAAATGGGTAAAAGGTGAAAAGGAACCGCCCGGGGGGGGGGGGTGCGCAGGAACGAGGCTGGAAAAGGAGGAGGAGGAGTGATGGGCCCGCGAAAAAGAATGGTAAGGAGGACGCGGAGGCAAAACCGGGTCCTGGAGAGAAGAAGTCGGAAAAGGCGTCAGGGGAGCAGAGGGACCCGGGAGTTAGCTGAAAAAGAGGACGAAAACCGAAGAGAAAGCCTGGGACCGAGAGCGCCAGAGCAGGCACTGGACTGCCGGCAGAGGCGAGGGGGCGGCGGAACCCCGCCCTCCCGCGCCTGGCCACCCGCCCGCGGTCCCCGAGCGCGCACAGCTGCCGGGGTTTCCACCCGGTGCCGGAAGACGTGCGTTGGGCGGGGGCGACAGAGGCTGCCCCGCCACCTACCCCCCCGCCTCGGCCCTCTCGCCCTCGGTCTTCCCGGCGACTCCGGGATCCCTGTGGCACAGGGTGCCTGCCCCTAGTCCGCGTCCTGCGCAGAGAGGACTTGTCGGTCACCCTCCGTGTGGAGGTGGCCTTTACACTGTTCATTCTTCCTCTGAGCGAGGAAGGCTCTAAGTTACCAGATGCCCAGTTCTCTTACTCCTCAGCTTTCCCCCTTCATCGGTGTCCAAGGTCACAGTTCCGTGGGCCCGCAGTACGCCCCATCCCCGCAACACACGCGCCTGATGTAAGGGACGTTCGAGACCATAGATGTCAAGTGCTTTTCTGGAGAGCACGGCTGTGCGGGCCGCGATGCCTTCCACTTCTGCCTCCTTCTGTTGCTCCCAGGCCCTAGCCCCTTGCCGAGCTTCCCCTTGCTTCCTCTTTCCACCTCTTTGGCTCTGTCTTTTCAGCTGCCACTGCGTTCTGCGCTAAACCCCAAAACTTTGGGTACATCCCAAGCCGCCACCGAAGTCCCCACTCCAAGGGGGCACTATGGCGATGGTGACTGACTGCTCTGACCTGGCCATTTCTACTTATAAATGAAGTTACCGTAGGAGAGGAGGGAAGAGGGGCCGACACTCCCCCAGAGATACTGGAGTCTTGTTCTTGTTTGGGTACAAACTGTTGCCTGGATTTTCTCAGTCTTTCCACGTGGGCATAAAGGGAATGTGAAGCCGGGGTCAACGTAATTACACGTATACAAAGATGCCCGGGGATCTCTTGATCCATTAGGAAAGTTTCATTAACTCCCTTTTGGAGGCAGGTCCAAAGAGGAGCCTGGTCACATGTGATCTGACATTAGTTGGAATTTGGCCTCTGCTTTCTGTTCGGAGTATATCAAACGACAGCAGTTGTTTTTATAGACCATCCCTTTAATGAATGATAAGATCAGCGGATTTTTTAAAAGTTAAAAATCGCTTGGTAGGCCTCCACTGATATTGCACACCTCCATCAGAAGGGACCTAATGTTCAGCAACAGTCAATATTCCTTTGCACAACCCAGCAATTCTATGCCTTAGGATTCTACTCAAGAGAACAGAAAACATATGTCCACAGAAAGACATGTACCTGAATGTTCATAGCAGCATTATTCACAATAGCCAAAACCTGGAAACAAGTCAAATACCCATCTACTGGTAAATAAACAATATTTGGTGTACCCATACAAAGGAATATTGTTCACCAATAAAGAAGAAAGAAATACTGATCTTTGTTGCATAGTGAATGAACTACAAAAACATATGCTAAAACCCACATGCAAGTTTATACAGTATGTCCAGAAAAGGCAAATTTACAGAAACAGAAAGCAGATCGGTGTTTGTGGCTGTGCTAAGTTAGAGTATGAACAGGAATGGACTACAAATGGCCCATGAGGGAATTTTGGTGGGTGATGGAAATGTTCTAAAACTGGATAGCAATGGTGCTTGCACAAATCTCTAAATTTACCAAAAATTATTGAATTATAACCAAGAAAGACAAAAAAAATTCCTCTCACACCTTTTTTCCCAGAGCATCTGTGACCTGCAACTAAGCCCCGAGGGGAAACTTTGCAAAGCAGTTTTAGATTAAAAGATGTAAGAAAAGAATTCTGGTTCTCATGGAAAGATAACCATACTTCTATTCAGCAAGTTCTATTTTGGCGACTGCTTTGGAGAAATCTTATAAGTGTTAAAGCAAGTTAATTCCCCCTTTCACTCTTCTAAGTGATTAATTCCTGGGAACTAGAGTTAGGCATTCCAGTTCGTGACATTTTAAACACACCTACACATAGACACTGTACAAAGTGCACATTTCGGAGGGGATTTTTTTTTTATGACTATGTTAGGATCTGTCTTAGAAATCCACATCAAGTACTTGGGTGGTGTATTGTGTGATTACAGTTTAGATTAAAAAAGGAAAAGAAAAGAATAGAAAAATAAAAAGAACCCACTGACAGCAGAAATTGAAAGATTCAATTCAGCCAGACAGCCCAAAATTTGGGTGTTTATCTTAACTTGTCTCACCTTTCCTTCACCTTGTTCTTTCTTTTTCAGGGGAGGAAGCCAGGGTTCATGGTGGCTCTGGAGCCAGGATTAAACAGCCCCTTCTGCTTCCTGCCGGCTCCAAACCAGACAGAGATGAGGTACAAATGGGCTTTTTCTTGTCTTTGTCCTCGTAGGCATGAGGGTGATAATTTCCTGTCGGTTCTCTCATCAAAGATATGGAGCTCTCATGGCTTTGATGCACCTCTCCTCACACTCTAAAGGTGGCCAGGCCCTGCTGAGTCAGTTCCTTGTTTTTGCTTAGAAGCTCCAGACTCCCCAGGACTTCTCAAAGCTTCCTGTTCTAGAGGCTTCCTTTGGTAAGTGGTGTAAAGAAGGAGGCAAGATCCAAGCAGGGAGTGAGCTTCATCACACTGCAGTGGGCTCCAGCCATGCCTTCCCCAGGCAGAGGGGAAATGCTGAAGAAGACAGAATAGGAGTGCTGTTTCTCAATCAGTCGCTTCAGGTGGAAACTCCCCCAGCTGAATCCCCAGAGAAAAGTGGTAAGGTCACAGGCCTTTGATCTGTGTCTGATTTCTGGCTCTGCCGCTGGCTAGCTCTGTGATGTTGGGTAAAACCTTTATCTCCTTGAGATGCAGTTTCCAAATCTGTAGAATGGGAGCTATTATCTGTGCCTAGGTCAGTGTGCTCACATACCTACAGCAAAAGTATTAAGCTTGAAGCATGGGCTCAATAAGTGAAAGTTATTAATTATGATTATTAATTAAGAGGTCTGATTATTATCACATGTTAAATGACCTGAGCTAGAAAAGAGTCATGTTACAATCATGAATTATAATAATTATGGAGATTAATCTTATCTTAAATGAGATGAGTTATACAACTTCTGGCCAAGAATATCATGGCAGTTCAAAATTTACTGACGCTGTAAGGCTTGTTTGGGGTCAGAAAGAATTAACCATGCCAGCCTTGGGGGCAGAGACCCTGGGTGCATGACCGAGATCGCCACCAATTTATCCAGTCACCTTGGGGAAGTCATTTCCCTTCTCTGAGCCTCAGTTCCCCTAACTAATGAAAATGAAAGCTTACCTAAAATGAGCTTTGGGAAGGATCCTTCCAGCGTTGAAATTCAGGAGTTTTTAAGTCCTACCCTTCATTACATGCATGAACAATCACCTTGTACCCCATGAATAACTACTAAATGTCCATAAAAAGAAAAATCAAAGCATCTCAGAGATGCAATTCCCTTTTCCACTAGGAGCAAACTGCCAATCATCTCAGGCTAGGCCTTGACTCCAGGAAGCCCCTATCTCTGAAACATACTCTTTTAAACTCTATCAGTAACATTTCTTTGTCTTTCTCCCTTCTCTAGATTGTAAGTTCCCCAAGGGCAGGGATCATACCCTTCTGGTTTACGTATGCATCCCTAGTACCTAGCATGGTGCCTTGACACATCAAACATAGAAGTACAGTAAATATTTTTGAATGAATTAGACCAGTATACTCGTCAAATATCACTCTAATACTACTGCTGTATGAGTGATCCTAGCACTCCATGGCTTAAAACAGCACTTACTTCCTCTCGTAGATCTGAGAGTTGGCTAGGGTTACCCAGTCTAGACTGGATTGGGTTGAGGCAACTCAGCCTGGCTTCCTGAATTTCTCTCTCCTCTTAGGACGCTCTTGGACATGTTCTTACAATGATAGAGACTGCACAAGAGGTGAAGCAGATGCAGGCACAGTCCCTTGAGGCCTAGGCTCAGAACTGAAAACCATCTCCTCTACTTTATTCTACCAGGCAAAGCATGTTATATGGCCAGATGGAAAATTAAAAGGTGGGTAATATAATCTGCTTTTTTCAGTGGGACAGACTTCAGAGTTGCACGACAAAGAGTGAGTATACAGGCAAGGGTGAAGTGTTGAGGCCACTAATGCAGTCTCCCCTGGAAACAGATTTCCATCATTCCCTCATTCTGGACCATCTTGGGTTTTTGGGTCCCATAAGCTATATCACAGAGTCATGAATACAGTACTCTAGAGCATTAGAAGGGACAGAGAATCAGAAGCCGATTTCAGCTTTAGACCAAAGCATTGTAACTATACCCTTCCTCTACATTGAGGTTCAAGTTGAAAAGGAAGAAAGCAAGCAGAAATAACAACATAATAATTACTACCTTTTGTTCAGCCTGTTTTATATTCCAGAAACATTTACATATAAAACTAACAATTCTCAAAACATTCCCTCAAAGTGTGTATTATTCTCCTTGTTTTACAGATGAGAGAATTAGGACAAGGAAATTATATGCACTGCCCAATCTAATACAGCTGATAAGTAGTAGAGCTGGGATTCCAGCCTGTGGGTGTTTGATCCCAGGCTGTCCCACTAGCCTGCCTTTCAGTGGAGAAGCTCATGCAAAAGATTTCAGTCTTGTTATAATTGGAGGGGTGAGTGGCAGAAAAAAAGATGAGCTTTCCTCTACACCCAACGAGGAGGCCATTGATCAGACCCCTGGGCACAGTGCCTGGCCCACAATAGGTTCACAATAAATTTCACTGAAGAGCAGAAGACAACAGATGAAAGGAAGGAAGGAAGGGAGAGAGGAAGAGAACGGCACTAGAAGCAGAGAAGGCAAGAGAGGAAGACAGAGGGGATAAGGGAGAAGATATAAGCATGTGATGTATTTGGAAGCCATTCCTCTCCATGTTAGGCAGAAATCTCTGGATTCTGAGGGCTGTGCCTTCCCTGGCCCTCATGATGCTGAGAACACTTGGCTCATGCACAGCTTCATTCCATAGCCTAGAAGGTACAAGGGGAGCTGGCCCTTGCCTACCTTGCTGATCTTCCACTCTTGACCTTGCTCACTCAGACCTCACTTACCTTTTGGCTGTTATTCAAATGCAGTTGTACTCCAGATTCAAGCCCATTGCATATGCTGTTCGATCTGCCCAGAACACCTTTTCCCTATTCTTTCACATGGCTTGCTTTTTCAATTTGCCTATTTTATCAGGATGTTCCTGGCTTTCTCATCAGCAGAAGCACCCACTTAACATTCCAATCCCCTTCAGACCATCACTTTCTGTCCCCATAGATTGCTTTATTCTTGTTCATAACACACACACACTCACACATACACACACACGGGTATATATATGTACTTGAAATTGTATTGCATATTTGTATTTACTTATTTTTATTGGGCATCTCCTCTCTACTAGGATACAACCTTCAGGAGGGCAAAGTACATAATATCTCTTGTTCCCTCCTGTATCTCAAACATCTAACACAGTGCCAGGCGTATGGTAGGCACTCAGTAAATATTTGTAGAGTGAATACATGAATAGTAAATGCACGAATAATGCTACCGAATGAATGAATCACAAAACCAAAAGCAGATGAATCATCTGCTTGAATCTAAACATGGTGCAAGTGTCCCTTGATTACAAAGTGAATTTAATGATGCCAATTATTCACATTACAAAAATGCTTCTTTGATTTACCAAAGGTTTTCATTTGGAAGCCACTTAAAATAGCTACCTCCTTTAATGCTTTAAAAAATATAATCCAATTTACAAAATGATAGTACATAGACTTTTCTAGGACGTATGAATTTCCTAAAATGAAATACGCAGGTATGCATAATGACTATTCTGCTTCTGATTTCCGATTTCAGTTTGTTTGCTGTGTGGACTAAGAGATTGGCTTATTAAAAACACCTCACAGAAGGCTATTTCAATGTTCATATGTGCAGACATTTACATTCTTTTTTAAACTTGTGAATAGGTGCATTTAAATGTGTTTGCTCTCCAGGAAGACCATTGGAAATATATTCAAGATCAGTACTGGCTTGCTTTGCAAATAGTCTGCAATTTGGACAACAGGATTTAAGAGAGCTCTGTGTTTCGATTTTCATGACCATTAACTACCAGTACTGGGAAGGAGAAGGCAGAAATCATCCCTACCCAATGGAGAAAGCTTTGTTAAATTTTTCTCTTCCTCAGTGTCCCCAGCTTAAAACGGTTGAACTTGTCCAGCATAGGCTGTCAATATTTCCGTTCTTTATCTAGTTGTATGTGTTTCTCTCTCCCTGTTCACTTGCCTCTTTGGTAGCTAAGAACTAATAGCAATGTTTCCCTACCACACAAGGTAGGTCAAAACCAATGTCTTTTATACATCTGTGGCCCAAGAGTTTTCTTCTTATTCCAGGGAAGTCTCTGTATTCTGGTTGACAGTCACCTTAGTTCGGTGTCTTAATCCATGATTGATTCCCCAGTATACAGAGTATTATTCTGAGCTATGGGTGAACTTAAAGAATAACATTTTCAATAGCTATTCATTGAATGCCTACTTAGTGCTTTCATTCAAATCCTTACAACTACCCTGCAGAGTCTTATCTTATCCATTTCATAGGTGAGGACAGGAAAGCTCAAAGAATTGAACAACTTACTCTAAGTCAAACAAGCAGCTTGTTAATAAAGGAATAATTAAATGTCACATTATTCAGGGTTTATAAGGACATATAACTGGACACCTAATTTATATGAAAAAGATGGTAAGGAGAAGTGAGTGGAAGTCCTCTAAAGTTATTCTTTTAAAGCTGAGAATTAAAATATGCAGAGGCATTAGTTAGGATAAGTGTAAGGATAGGACATTTCATATACAAGGAATAGATTGTGCAAGGACTTTGAGGCAAGATGGGATTTAAAGTTTTTGGCAACCTAAAAAAGAATACGTAGTGTTGAAATTTAACAAGCTTTGGGGTAGTATACAGAGACCAAGGATCCAAAACTTTACAGAACAAGAAAAGAATCCTAAGTTGTACCCCAAATGAAATGGGCAGTTGTTGACTAAGATTTTATTGTTCTGTTGTTGTTGTTTGAAGCAGGAATGATCTGATCATATTTGTTCACCAAGAGCACATGGCCGTGTATGGCTGCATGTGGATGAGAGCTGGAATCAACGTGTGGACACCGTGGCCTTAGCCAGGCGATGGGCTGCAGCTTGGGCTGAAGCAGTGGCAGCAAAGATGGGAATAAAGTCCAGGCTGTGTTTTGGAAATGGAATCAGTACTTTATGTTGAATTGATTGTGGCAGGTGAGAGAGAGAAAGAGGTTAAGGGTCACGCTCACGTGGCTGACGCAAGCGCTGTAGTAGATACATGTGTTTCTTATTGACTGGGAGACATCTGGAGGTTGACCAGGTGTGTGAGTAAAGGAGGGTGTGGGAGGTGAGATTTCCAATCCTGCAGCTTTGTGAAGCAGACTGTTTTGGTGCTCTCCTTTATTGAGTCCACAGATGGCCACCTGGGTCAAGAAGACAGAATTATCCAATGTTTAATTAGTTAAAAATAGATAGTACTCATATCTGAGTCGGGAAAGTTGGGTTCTAGACCCCAACTTTGAACTTCCGTTTCTGTTTCTATGAGCCATTTCTTCATGCCTAAAATGGGGAATTTGCCCAAAAGACTTCCTTGTTCCAGTTTCCCTCTAAAAGTCCATGATTACCGATTATGACTACTCCAGGGGCAGGTTTTCAAAACTATGTCCAAAGGAAATATTTATATTGATTCTGTGTCAGTTGGAGTCCTGTCCTGAAGATACAAGTGACAGAAGATACGCAGAGGCATTTAAGTTACCACAGAGCTCAGTGCAGAGGTCAGCTAGGTCCCCTGATGTCACCACTCAGGGCCATCTGTCAATGACTTGTTGCTGTTCACAGCATCTAAGGATTTTCATCCGCCCTCTTTCCTACCTAAAATGGGTGCACCGTCACTCATCCCAGTATTCTTTTCTGTTCCTAATCAGGAAAGGGAACAGAATTCCATGGCACAGAGCATGGAAATTGAGCAGCCCACATTTGAGTCCTGGTTATGTCCCTTACTTGCTGCTGTGAGCAAATCATTTTCCTCTGGGAGCCTCCATTTTCCACATCTGTAGAATGGTCATAAAACCTATACCTGCTGTGAGTCAGAAAGGTGATAAGTTGCAGTACCTAGAATAAAATAAATACTCAGTGATTGTTTTTCTCCTTCTCTTCCTCCACTTCCTCCTTCTCTTTCTTACCACTCATTCTTTCATCTTTCAGAACTGAGCTAAGGGATCATATATTTCAGAAAAATATCCCCTACCCTTGTCACTTCCCACAGAGAGTCTTGTCTATAATTTGGTCTTGCCTCTGTGTGTTATTCCCTATGCTGTCAATCTCACCCCATCTCTCTTCAAGACTCATCTAGAGGCCAATAATTGCTGTCTATCAAGCATACACATACAGTAGGTATTCAATAAATGTCTGCTAACCTTTATTGCCAAAGGGGATGTTGGAAGACAGGAATAAAGGCAGAAGAGCAAGAGGAAGAAAAATCACATTTGTCATGCCAGCTCCTCAAATGAGGTTTTGGTATAGAATATAAAGGAAAAATAGAATCCATTAACTGGCCCAAATTGCATTAGCAGTTCTCCACTCTGGGATATACAGTCATCATTTAGTCTTTAGTACAAGCAATCCTTGATTGACTGAGAAATGTTTAGCAAAAGAAGCAAAATATACCATGTGTATTTACAGTCTGAGATGCTCTGCTCCTCTAGCTTTGCTTACATCAATGGAAGGGAAAAATACACCCAGACAGTCTAATTTCTTTAAGTCAGATGAGTCACAGAAGCAAACATTGGAAGATGTGCTACAAAATAATCAATCATCAGATGAAACAGTTTTGGATGTGAAAGATATATAAAATGAAGTGAGACTATTTTTTAAGCTAAAAGTTTGCATAGTTACAAAACATTCTTGTAGAAGAAACAGAGAAATTTAGCCAGAACACTGCTTAAAAGGAGGTATGATTTCAAAACAGTCAGTGAATCCTCTCCATGACTTAACCCCTAACCCTGTTCCTCATCCACATGCTCAACACCTGGTGATTGATTTTTCTTGGTAAACATCTTCGACTTTCCTTTTGTTAACAATGCAGCATCTAGAACACCTATATGCTTTCTTTGGCCAATGACTATCTTAAATATCATGCCATAAATAAAAACAGCAGCAGCAATAGTAGCAGCGGCATCCTAATCACTATAAGGGAAGTGACTTCCCACATATTATTGTATTAGTAAGTATCATTGCATCCATTTTGCTGATGGAGAAAGTACAGTGCTAGGTGAGAAACTCCATGTGCAAGTTCACACAGTTTGGACATTGCGGAGCTCAGATGTTTACACATAGCTCTTTCATTCCAGTATGCCCTGGTATTTCCCAAATGTAAACTGGCAAACATCCAGTCTGCTGGGATGACAACTTCCTGTAAACTAGACATTTAACACATCATAACGTATCTATTTCCTGAAGCCAACAGCATGGAAATCTATCAGACTCTGCCTGTCCCCAAGTGTCCAAGTACTGGAATATCGCCCTCTTCGCATACATTGTTCCCCCAGCCTAGAGCAAGTTTACCCCTTCTGTTCTGGCTATTTCCAATTTATTCTTTAAAAATTCCATGCTCATTTGGTCCTATCCTTCAGAAATACATTCCTAGTACTCCTTTGCCCACCCTCCCTTCATTGCCAATATGGACTTAGTATCCTTCCTTGTGTCCTGTGTACCCTATGCCTAATTCTGAGACAGTATTCTACCCATCATTTGCAAAATTTGTTTCTCACAGGGCTCATATTTCTTGAAAGGTTGGGGCCATATTTTATATATCACTGAATCCCCAGAACCTATCACGGCCCTTCGCAAATGGATTGTGTTAATGCATGTGAAGATAAAATAACAGTAATTCCTAGCATTCATTTATTGCTTACGTGATGCCAGGCATTGTTCAAAACAGTTTACATGTAGCGGGGATGATCCGTTTGTTCAAAGAGCCAAAGGGCTGCCATGAAGAAGAGTGATTAGATTCATTTTGCTTGGTCCCAGGAGTGCAAAACTGGCACTAATGGATGGGAACTTTAGGGAGGGAGAATGTTGCTCAGTCTAAGGAAGGATTCCTGGCAAGAAAGGTGTCTGCCGCTAGATCTTGCGCTCCTGGGAATGGGTATCTTTGCTTCACTTCCGGTATGGGAATTCAGACTATATGTCCATTTAACAGACATTGTCGTAATTCACAGGGGAATTCCACTTTGGGTAGGAGGTGATATTGCAGGACCACCATGATCTCTTCTAAGTATACATTTTATGGAAATTGTAACAAGTCTAGTTAAAGTGACATATCCCTTGGACAAAAGTTTCCTTCTACTAGTGTTTAAACCACTGTGACTACCACCACTTCTGCTACTACAGTTACTATGAATGGTCATATTCTCTCTGCCAGACATTTTACATTTTGCTTATACCGTGGCATGTAACCTGCATGGCAGTCCTGCGTGCTTGATGTTATTGGTTTCATTCTGCAGTTGCAAGGAACTGAGGCTCTGGGAGGTGAAGCCACCTGCTCATGGTTAACCAGATAGTGACACTCAAACCCATGTGTGCCTGGCCACAAAATCTGTTCTCTGTTTTACAGAGGGATAGAGGAAGAGGAGAGCTGGGGAATAACATATAAATGATAAATAATCCTAGGCTTAAGCCAGATTTATTTTGGTAAAAGATGATACTCTGTTCCTGAAAATTTCCAATTTCTTGTATATTTAGCTATAGATTGATTGTACAGGTTGCAATTATTGCTGACAGATTCATTTGTTTGATTCTTTCTCCAACGAACCCATTTCATTTTGAGGCCACAGTACTCTTCACAGTAGGAGCTACTACTTCACAATCCCATGAGAACGGGTCAATTTATATGCATGGCTCATACACATCTTCTCAACAAGAGAACTCAAGAGAGACGTAGGGAGGGTAAATTGAAGAACTTGAAAAGGAATTGGAAGCTCAAAAATGGTGAGAAGATTTTGGGATATTGTCAGCACATGAAGAATAATGAAATTAAACATGTATCTGAAAGCAAATGATTCTAAGCAAGTTTGATAGAGATAGTTTCTTCCCCCAAGGGATTTAACAAATCCAAGTTGGATGAGCTGATTCAGACAAATACGCCAGCCTCAGGGGAGGGGAAAAAAACTATGAAAAACATATAAAACGTGCTTATGTCTATTTTTTCATGGAAGACGTTTTCTTTACATGGTGTATGGTCTCCATTCTTCTTTCTTTGAGACCTAACACTGCTATGAAGCCTTTACTCACTTCTCCAGTTCCTGGGGTTATGTCTTAAGCTACTATAGAAGACATCCTCTGCACCACCCCATTACGTTCTGCACCATGTGCTATCTTGTAATAGCACTCGGATTTTTCTTTTCTGTGCCTTCTTTCCTTTCCCATGCAGGTGGATGCAGATGCACATGGCAGGTGGCAGTATCTAGGGAAATGCTGGCCGAAGGTCCGCCGGGGCCATTATAGAAACTTCACTTTGAAGAACACGTTGAAGCCCAATATCAGATCTTCAACTTTGCAAGTCCAAGAATTCTGTCTTGTCTGAGTTCCAGAAAGGATGATTGATTGAAGCATTGATTATATTTTCCTGACACTTGAGTTGTCTCCATGTTAAGTGGAGGCAATCTGAACAAAACGGATGCACTGCCCCAGCTACTTCTAAGGCAATGAGGGCAATCATTGGCCAGAATTCCTCCTAACAGGAGACCTGGATGTGTTCTGAAGAAATAAATACTATACAGAAGGGGTAGGGAGTATTGAGAAAATACACTAGTGGAGAAAGATGGTACCCAAATTTCCTTCTCAAGGAAACCCATAGTTCCAGGATAATTGTTTTTTCCCTTTGAATGAGTGTCTTGCTGGACTGAAGGATGAAAAATTGGGAGTTGGGGTCAAGGTAGAGCTAAATTGTACTGGGCTGTTACATTGCACAACTTAAGGTGGCACCACTGGCATCCAAGCTGGGATGTGGCTAGGATGTAGCTGGATGGAAAGAAGGAAGGTTTAATGGTGATTTTTTTTCTTATAGATGTGATGTAAGACCCCTTCTCTACTTTTCTGCCAAGCACTGTTGGTAAATTTTATCATGTTTGATAATGTTTTTGTGACGCTGGACTGTTTTGGGGGTGGGATATTAAAGAGGGCTGAGTTATGAATCTTGAGTTGCCATACGTGACACAGAGATGCCCAACATGTGTATACTCTTTTGTTATGGGAAAGCAAACTTACGGTGACTACTCATAAGAAACTAAACAAAGTAGTGAAGCTGGTAACAATGAGAAGCCTGAGTGTGTGTGTGTGTGAGTGTGTGTATATGTTTGTTGGAGATTGCCTGAAAAGAACTGTTATAATGATGGATTGTGAGAAACCTCACAAATGAAGAAGAGCTTGCGGATGGTCCAGGTGGTCTGGTAGCCCGTGTACCATCCCCACAGTTGGACGAGGCCTGTCAAAGGAGAGAGAGGTCCACATGGGCATGTCCAGCCTCTCTTTTCCCCCAGACCTTGCTAGGACACATTGCAAATCTGTCTCTCTCATCCCCTGCTCCTCTCTTTTGATAGCCACACTTTTCTTTATATTAACACAAGCTGTTTTGCTCCAGCCAACTCTTCCTGTTGCCAAGAAGTCATTTATCTCTTTTAGGTGATTTTGTATATTTGTCACTTATTTTATTTTATGGTTTTTAATCTCAGAGCTTCTTGTTGTTGTTCTGAGTTCTGGAAACAATAGATCAACAACTTATTAAAACCTCAGTTATAGACAATATAGCCAACACTGAATGTAAATTTCTTAGGAGAGAAATCTTGTTTTTCTCATTGTCTGTATCCCCAGAATTTCTGTCACAGAACAAGACACAAAATAGAAGCTCAATAAACAGGCAAAATATTTCCTGGGGCCCTTCTGATGGAAGAGTCTGTGTTATATTTCACACATTTTTTTTTTGCCACAAAAGCTTTTGCCTATTCTTAAAGTCTGTAATTGTTAAGTGCACTTTCTCGGTTCCAGTGAATTAAAATTTGTAACAACTTAATCTTTCTCTCTCCGAACACATTTGTAATGCTTGGTCTTCATTATCCTGTTGTGCTCTGTGTGTCATATATTATGATACCGTGTTGCATTTCTTAAAGATAAAACCTACAGAAAGTATATTTAAAAAAAAAAACCCAAAAGCCTTTCTTATTATGGCCTATAGCAATTAAACCTTGAAATTAGAATTAAGGATCGTGCATTGCGATGCAAGCGACCATATAGATATATTAACATTTTTGGCAAGGCTTTTCTTTGCAGGCACAAACTTGTCATTAGGAAATTTAATACTCATTTTTTGCTTGATTAATTACAGCAAAGGCATAACAAAATATATATTGTGTGTTAGAGCATGCAGCATTTGTAAAATTATAAATCACATAAGCTGAGGTACGAATCCACAACATTCTGTCAGAAATTCACAGAGTAAGTATGAAATTTGTTTTTTGAAGTACTTTTGGTAAAAGAGAATTTATGCACTTAAAACATGAAGAAGCACATCTCGAGAACACAACTCACTGTCTAAAATAGTCTGAGTTCTCCTCCCAGCCTCCCAAATTTGCCATGGATTTACATATGTGTACCCTGGAAGAGATTCTTATAATTATGCATAACAAATATTACTTATCACATAATATAAAATAATATCCTCTATTTTCTAAGGACTTCCTTTGTGTCCAACATAACAATAAGCCCTCTTGGAAGGGGCTGATAGGTTTCTGATTTAATATTTACAACACTTTTGCAAAGTAGATACTATTTTATTATTAGTTTTTATTATTATTGAGTTAAACTTACATTCAGTGAGACATACATATTTTACTTGTGTGATGTCATAAGTATACAATGTATACTGATGTATACATTGTATACAAATTATGTATACAATGATGTATACAATGTATACATTGTATATAAATGATGTGTGCATTGTATACATTGTACACAAATGTATACATTGTATACAAATGATGTATACAATGTATACATCAAGATAGAGACCCTTTCTGTCACTCAGAAGTAGATGCTATTTTTAGCTGTAATTTCTTGATAAGAAACAAATGGGTTTAGAAGAGTTAAATAATTGGACCAAAGGCAAAAAAGTAGTAAATAACAAAGCTGGTAGTCAAATCCACAATCCCCGTAACTGTATCAGGACTCCCAAGGCTTAGCTCCAAGACCTATGGACTTTCTTTTGTTTTGTTCTTTATATCTAAAGGTAGAGTTTAGAAAGAAAGCAGATTGGAAGTCTGAGTGAGACTAGCTGACATCTAACAGTGTTTTTCAGAACTGCTAATCATATCTTATCTTTGTAAGAATAGAGATTCTTGCTTTATCCTTAGAATTTTAATTTAGTAAGCTGGAGTGTAGATCTATAATCTGATTTTTTTTTCTTTCTTTTTTTTTTGATATGCTCCCTAGTGATCCTGAGAGTCACCATGTATTTATCAGGACAGGCCGTATAATGCTGTGGTCACAAATTAACCAAGAAATATCCAAAACTTTACATGTGAACATTTATTCTTACTCACAAATCCACTGCTTGGAAGACTCTCCAGAGAAGATATGCTCGTTGCAGTAACATCCCAAGATGCTCTGGCTTCAGCTGTGCCATTGAAATGTTTATGTCCATGTAGTAGGCAAAGAGAGAAGGGCTGGAGGATTATGCACTGGCTTTGAAATCTTTGCCAAATCCATTGGTCAGACAGAATTCATCATATGGCCTTACCTCTTGGAAGGGGCTGAGAAATGTGAAGGAGGACATAAACATTTGGGGAAGAGTGAAGGTCTTTGCTGCAGTCAGGTTTGGAGAATCGTTTACCTCTATGCTTCTTTCCTTTCCCAGAAGTCTGTGGATCCAATATGGTACAGAGAGATATAACCTTCTGTTTTTATGGGAACTAATCCACTGTGACAACTCTGCCCCACCATGTAATGCTTCTGCTTGTTTTCTCTCTGACCAGCATGCTGTAATGTTTGCATGAAAAGCATGAAGCTATAATATTGAGGCTGATCCAATGGTTCTACCACCATTTCTCTTGATTGCTCTTCAATTCCTTCGAGTTAGCATCCTTTAAGTTGGCCCCAGCCAGAATGCTTTGCATTCCTACCTGAACTTGCTGCCAGCTGGATGCCAACCTCATGCCTGCTGGTGTGCTAGAAGGCAAAAGTTTTAAGGTTCGAGCTGGAGCGGTTATGAGCCCATTCTGGAGTCAGATTGTCTGGCTTCAGATCCAAGCTCCTTCATTTACTAGGTATATGAGCTTGGTAAGTGACTTAACCTCTCTGAACCTAATTTCCTGTTGAGCACAATGGAGGTAATTATAGTCTCTACCTCATGGGGCTGTCATAAGTATTAAAAATGATAATCCACGTAAGTGCTTAGCAAAGGGACTCACATATGGAGAGCAACCAATATACTTTGTCTGCTTTTTATAATGGGATGTCTTTGAGACTGCTGATCTGCCAATACCTAATAAAAAGAAACTCCTCTCTCTGCCTTGCCTTACCCAGAGTAATGGATTTCACCATTATATGCTGAGAGAGAAGCCTTTTTCTGTGCCTTCAAATCAATCAATTTCAATTCATTTCCCCACCTTCTTGTAAAGCCAGTGTTGACCCCATCTTTCAACTCTAAATGATGATTTTATGAAAGTTAAAATGAAATTAGCAAAATGGTATTTTTCTGTCAATGAAAGTATAGCAGCTATAAAAGGATGGTGAACAATAACTCACATCTCTCCTACTCTCTACTCCATGAAGCTGTGTGTTATCTAACAACAGGAGATGTTAAATCATGCAACGTAAACTTTCTTCCCCCAGAGTGGCAAGTGAGCTATTTTCAACTTTCTGTTGTGACACAATTTTTTCGGTTGTGTCAGCATGCCTATTACCAATTTACCTCTTTGCGAACTGTGTGCATCTTCTCTGAGAGTGTTTATTGAGATCTCTTCCCCAACGGTGTCTAGGCATTTCCCTGAATGTGTTGCATGGAATGCTGGTCTGGCATAATTAGACGAGATATATCATCTTTCAAAATGTGCTTTCTTGCTCAAATATGAAAATACTGCAGGCTCTACCTACCTCGATATTCATAGTATGTACTGGCACATCAGTGTATATATTAGTACCTCCAGCATATATTTCTAGACATCCTTAAGTAATATCTGTTTAGCTCTATTCCACTGATCACCTATAAAACCAATTTGGCCATGAAAAATTTATTTTCACAAAAAAAAGGATGTTCCAAAGAATGATATATTTGGTAGAACTATGGGCAGGATTGATGACAGAACTTAAGCTGTGGAAGTTTGCCTGCTCCTTAGGTTTAGAAAGATAATGATAAAGGGGCTATTTCTTGTCTAATCTGATTTTATAAAGCCAACGGGAACCATAAGCACAAAATTCCAATTTGTTTGAAGGGGCTGGGACTGAGAGGAGAGGAGAGGGTGAACTTGTTGCAGATGTCACACCATTTAAGGAGGCATGAAAATGCATAAATAATATTTCAATGCAATATTTTTAAATAAATAAAAATATTTTAAAATTTTATTAAAAAGTTAAATTCCACAATGAACAAGACAGCAAATTTTAAATGGAGGCAGGATTGGTATTTCTAATTATTTTTTTCCTTTTGCCTTCATCTTCCATATGGCTATGTACAGTACTGTCCCTGGCCCTCTCTTTATTTGAAACCTTGATATTTTCTTCATCATGGATTTTTGCATTCATTTTTGAATAGTGCATTGACATATCATGCCTTGATTTGTTTTCTAAAAATTTTAATAGATTTACAGGGTACGAGGTGAATTCTGTTATATGTATATATTACATAGTGGTGGAGTCTGGGCTTTTGGTGTACCCATCATCTGAGTAGTGGTGTACATTGTATCCCCTAGGTACTTCTTCATCCCTCACCCCCTCCCATCCATTATACCACTCTGTGTTCCCTTGTGTAGCCATAGTTTAAACTCCCACTTATAAATGAGAACACGTGGTATTTGCTTTTCCATTCCTGAATTACTCCACTTAGGATAATGGCCTCTAGTTCTATCTAAGTTGCTGCAAAAGACATTATTTCATTCTTTCTTATCACTGAGTAGTACTCCATGACTTATAAACATGCACACACATACATACACATTTTAGTCCACTCATCAGTTGATAGGCACTTAGATTGATTCCATATCTTTCTGATTGTGAACTGTGCTGCAATAAACACACAGGTGCAGGTATCTTTTTGATACAATGATTTCTTTTCCTACAAGATACCCAGTAGTGAGATTTCTGGATCAAATCGTAGATCTACCTTTCGTTCTTTGAGAAATCTCCACGCTAATCTCCATAGAAGTTATACTAATTTACATTCTCACCGACAGTGTATAAGTGTTTCCTTTTCAGCACATCCATGCCAACATCTACTGGTTTTTGACTGTTTAGTAGTGGCCATTCTGATTGGAGTAAAATGGTATCTCATTGTGGCTTTAATCTGCATGTCTTTGATCACAGGTGATATTAAACATTTTTTCATATATTTGCTTAATTCACTTTGATTTCTGAGTATTTTGGAGCCCCTTCCTCACCCTACTCAGGCTCCCGCTTTGCTGTTAGATCCCTGCACAAACGTTACTGGAGAAACAGCAAATGCCTTTTATCTTGGGCAGAGTTTCTCCACCAAGTCAGAGGAGGATTAAAAAGAAACATCACACCCTTGTCCACAGCAGTATTATTCACAAGAGCTAAGAGGGGAGAGAAACCCAAATACTGCATTGAAATATCATGTCTTGATTTCTTTTTTTTATTTTTATTTTTTATTTTTTATTCATTTATTTATTTGTTGGTGTCTTGATTTCTTGTTTAAAAATTTTAATAGATTTATGGGGTACAAGGTGCCAGGGACCAGAGGATGGGAAATGGGGAGTTGTAGTTTAAAAGGTATAGAGTTTTAGTTTTGCAACAATACAAATATATTTAACACTACTGATATGCACACATAAAAATGGTTAAGATGGTAAATTTTATGCAATGTGTATTTTAACACAATTGAAAGTTTTTAAAAATTCAAGTTCAAAAAGAAAAAAAAAAAGAACAAATGACATGAATCAGGGACAGAGGTGCATATCGTTAAAAGCAGAACCTGAAGGTGGAGGCAAGGAAGTAGAGTGCCAGGAAAGGGAGCAGGAAACATAGTGGGTTGGGGGGGTAACCTGGGTGAATTCCAGCCTCAGGGCTCCTACTTGTCATTGGAACAGGCTGTACTGAAAATGAGACTGAAACACATGTTGATTCAACTTCAAGTATTTTTTCTAGTTCTTCTTCTTTGGCTACTTTCTTGGGAGAAAAAAAAAGATCTTTAAATATAAGATATATTTTGATTAGAGCTGCTGTCTGTTAATGTACGCCTTCACAGTGCTGATGGACTGGCCAAGATGTGCAACACATTTTGGATGCTTTTATAGAAAAGCTAAGATTATTTTTCTAATAACTCTTTCATCTGCAGCATCTAGTTTTTCCATTAGGAAAACTAAAATAGCTTGTGGAATTGCTTTTTGTCCTTCTACAATAACAGACGCTGCAGCGAGCCAGTCACTTTGGGACATATGTAGAATATGATATGGATGCAATGAAAAAATGCTGTCTTTATTCCACACCCTTTTGGGAGAAGGACATTTTGTGACATCTCCTTCATGTTTCTGGGTCACAGAACATCTTATCCTGTGTGCGTGGAACAGAGATAATTTATATCAACATATGCTGAAATAATGTGATCTCTTTGAGGGCAGATAGCATTCATAAATAATTTTAATAACTGACAAAAAGCTTTGGCCATAATAGGTTCTAATTAAGTATTTTTTAAAAGTGTTTCTTTCACTGGAGCACAATAGTTGTACCTTCTTGTTCAGTGGGGTGGAGATGGATAGTCAATATCAGTCAAGATAAGCTAGATTAAGTTGGGATAATAAACATTCCTCAAATCCTAGTGACTGAAAAAATGGAGTGCATTGCTTTCTCATGCTACATGTCTACTGCAGGCTGTCTGTAAGGTTATCTTGCCTTCTGTCATGGTCATTCTGGGACTCATGCTGACAAAACATGCTTCCTCTATTGTCCTAAGCAAGAGCTTCAGCTCATAAGTCACACACCCCTTTGTCCACATTTCATTGGCCATAACAATTCACGTGGCCCTTCAAGTTCAACAAGGCAGGTGTGTATAATCTTCCTTCAGAAAAGTTGATTGGAGGCCAGGTGCGGTGGCTCACGCCTGTACTCCTAGCACTCTGGGAGGCCGAGGCGGGTGGATTGCTCAAGGTCAAGGGTTGGAAACCAGCCTGAGCAAGAGCAAGACCCTGTCTCTACTAAAAAAAATAGAAAGAAATTAACTGACCAACTAAAAATATATAGAAAAAATTAGCCAGGCATGGTGGTGCATGCCTGTAGTCCCAGCTACTCAGGAAGCTGAGGCAGGAGGATCGCTTGAACCCAGGAGTTTGAGGTTGCTGTGAGCTATGACGCCACGGCACTCTAGCCCAGGCAACAGAGTGAGACTCTGTCTCAAAAAAAAAAAAAGAAAAAGAAGGTCAATTGCAACAAAAACAGTAACAACAAACTGAACTAGCTAGCCAAGACCACCATAACCTACTGCCAGTTGAAGAAAGGGAAAGAAAGCCACTATCGCTACAATTTTCCAAGAAGTTTATACAGTGTCCTCTGTCAGTTGTCATTCAGTCTTGACCACAACCCTATGAAACATATAGTATTTTTTTTTAATAGGTTAAGGAGCCAAGTTCAAGGTGACTCAGGAGCCAGTGTTCAAATCCATGTCTAACAACTCAAAACGCATGCTCTTCCCAAGAAAACATCATGCTTCCCATGCTCAGGTGTGGACAAAGTAAGGCCTAAATCACCTGTGATGTAAACCATTTTTGTCAATGGTGCAGCCCAGTATGGACATCCTATGTTAACTCATTAGGCAGGTAAAAAGCACAGCGTGTAAAGATTGATAACAATGGCTATGTATGTTCTTCTGGAAGCAGAATGTGCTAGAAAAGCAACATTACTCACCCTGCCTCATGTATTTTCCGCATGAAAAGGCAGGTGAGCCACCCTGACCCTCAAAACACAGGTTATAGAACTCCATCAAGAAAAATACTTTCTTTAAAAAATTAATATTTCTAGAGCATCACACACAAGTCAAAAACATGTATTTCTAGAAATGGCTAGGCATAGAGAATTAATAAAAGTAAATCCATGAATAGTATAAACAAAAGCTTTAACAAAGCAATGCATGCATATCAGAGCCAAAGGCTGGCCAAAGAAACCCTGTATTGAAGTATAAGTAAGTTCAACCCTTCTGAAACAATAAATAAACCATTTTTAAAATCTCACTCAGAGAACTCACCACCTCCTTTGACCTCATTCTATTTTTAGCCTATCCTACCAATATTTTCTGAAACAGTAAAAAATTATTTGGGATAAATACTTATCAGGCTGTCAATGAGAAAAGTGAATTAAAAATGGAAAGAGCCTAAATGTCTAATAATAGGAAAATGAGTAAGGAAAGTCTGAATCATCTGTTTGAAGAAAGGCTACCCCATTGTTAAAAGACTCATTTACAAATAGCTTAAAATAATGTGAGAAGATGGCTTAGCTTTCATGTTAAGTGAAACTATTAGAACATAAAATGGAATATGTTACAAGGTCTCCACTCTGTAAGACAAGTGACCAAGAAAGTGAGCAAAAGTATATGCATACTTCAATAAGAAATAAGATACTTTAATAAGATAATAAGAAAATATATATGAATATGAAATCTACTCATATATAGTCCGTATGACAACAGGTGCTTATCACATTCATTGTTTGTTTATCCAGTAGATATTTATGGGGATGCTCCAATGTGGTAGGCACAGTTTTAGGCATGGCAGTGAATAAAATCAAGCTGTCTCATGCTGCTTATAATAGTGGGGGAAGGGCATATGAGAAGCCAAGAAGCATGTTACCTGGTTAAAACTTCTTTGGAGAAAACTATATAGGATAAGGGAACAAGGTGCTATTGAGGAGGGTTTACTTTGTATATGTTGGTCAGGGAAGGCATCTCTGAAAAGGTGATATTTGAGCATAGGCCTGGAGGAAATGGAGAAGCTGTCCAGGCAGGTGACACGCATTCAGGCAGAGAGAATGTCAGATGCGAAGACCCTGGGGTGGATGGAGGCTTCAGGGAACAAACGGAGCAAATGTGACTTGAACGAGATGAGGAAGGGAAGGTAGCAGGAGAAGGGGTCAGAGAAGTGTACCTTGGTGGACGTGGCAATCACGTGAGCCTTGTAGGCAATTGCCGGGACTCTGGCTTTTCCACTGAAAGAGATAAAATCCACCTGAGGAGTCTAAGCCAAGGTGTGGCATGATCTATCGTAAAAGGGCCATTCCGGCTTCTGTGACAGAATAGATCAGGAGCAGGCTAGGCAACATAGAAACAGGCAAGTGAGAAATACCAGTAGCTTGGACCAAGAAATAACAGCAGGAAAAGTGAGGGATGTTTGGATTTTCAATAGTTCACAGATGAATCTGAAAAGATTTGCTTATGTTTTGGAAATGGTGTATGAGTAGTGAAGAGGACCCAGTCAAGATTCCCAGGTTTGACCACTGAGAAACTGGAGAAATAAAGTTGCCGTTTACTGAGAGAAGATTATGGAAGCTGATTTAGGGTAGGTTGGGAAGAAATCCAGAGTTTGGTTTGAGATGGATTAATTTTGAGATGTTTAGTCAAATAAGCAGATAATGAGTTCAGCGTGCAGAGGGCTGAACGAGATAACCCAGGGATTAAACGTAGTTAGATAAGGTAAGAGGTCCAGGAATCGGTCCTGGGCTTATCACTAGAGCTGGGGAGGATGAGGGGAAATCAGAAAAGGAAAGTAATGAGCAGTGAAGTGGGAAGAGAACTGAATGTATATTGTCCCCAAAGCCAAGGCAAAGATGCAGGGAGTTTATGACAACTGCAGCCAATGTGATATGTGCAATGAGGACTAATCCATGATCACTGTATTTGGTGACAGATCACTGACAGAGTGATTTCAGTGGGGAGGACAGATTGAAAGCCTGGTTGGAGATGGTACAAGGGCGAGTGGGAAGGGAAGAAGTCAAGGCATGTAGGGGTTCTGATGAACATAGAAGCAGAGATACTGCACAGTAGTTTCAGGAAGTTTGGGGCAAAGAGAGAGATTTTGATAAGATGGGAAATACTATAATATTTTTGTATGAAGATGGGAATAACACAACAAATAGGGGAAACTTGATAATTCAAGAAAGAGAAAGGACAAAGGCGAAAGAGATGTCTTTGGCTAGGTGAGAGAGGGCCCCGGACACACCAGAAAAGTTGGCCTCTGAAGCAAGGCAATTTGCTCATCATAACAGAAAAAAAAGACAGAGCTTGTGGAAACAGATGCAGAGACTTTGCTGTATTTGGCGATGGACGCAGGTGGAACTTCTCTTCTGATGTAGCTTCTATTTTCTCAGCAAATTAAGAGAAATCATGTTCTCTTCCCAAGTTGCACAGCAATAAATCATAGAGCCCTCTGGATTGCAGATTCCAAAGTATGTTCTTTCCATGACAGCACAGTGGTCTTGCTCAGCCTGAATCAGGGTAAAAAACTAAAACCCATTTACATTTTAGATATCCTCATTTAGTATTAATATTCTGAACAGAGGTCTCACCTTCCGTTCATCAAAGTTCATACTGGAACCATGTTTATTGGGCAGAGGCATCCACTGAAATTTCCCACAACTACAACAGTAATCCCTGAGCTGATTTTCCAAAGTTTCCAAAGCCCAAAATTAATAAGAAGAACTTAATATCTATAGCAAGATTATGAGGTCAGTATTAGTAGCATCATTTTACAAATAAGTAAATTAAGGCTCAGCAGGATTAAGAAACTTAATCATTGTAATACCCCCACCACCCTAGCATGGTTCAGGGAGCTCCCTAAGTATTTGGTAGATGAAAGGAGATCACCTATCTTATGACATTGTATTACCTAGTCAGCCTTTAGTTACAAGAAATAGACAACCCATCTGAAATGGTTTGAACTATACTACTGCTATGTCAAGTCCAAAGCAGGTTAATTCAATGGCTCACCACCGTCCCAATGGGCTAGGTTTCACCAGCTGCACATTTTGCCACCCTTAACTGGCAGCTTGTTTGAATAAGGCAGCCTGGAACATGCAGCTGGCACTCTCTAGAGGCTGAACTAAGGGAACATTTCTGTTTTGTGTCTCGGGAAGATCAAAGAAAACCTTCCATTCCCAGAAGCTCTCCCAGATTCTGACTATAGACTCAGCTAGATTTTACACCTACCTTCTCATACTGTCTCCCTTCTCTCTCTCTCTCTCTCTCTCTCTCTCTCTCTCTCTCTCTCGCTCTCTCTCTCTCTCTCTCTCTCGAACACGCACTCTCTCGCTCTCTCTCGCACAAATCTAACTCAAAAAGAACTC
>CAUYRT010000797.1:0-33974 GCA_963574885.1 Lepilemur ruficaudatus
CTGCCTCAGCCTCCCGAGTAGCTGGGACTACAGGCATGCGCCACCATGCCCGGCTAATTTTTTCTATATATTTTTAGTTGGCCAATTAATTTATTTCTATTTTTAGTAGAGATGGGGTCTCGCTCTTGCTCAGGCTGGTTTTGAACTCCTGACCTTGAGAGATCTGCCCACCTCGGTGTCCCAGAGTGCTAGGATTATAGGTGTGAGCCACCACGCCTGGCCATGACACCTCATTTGTAAGCACAATAGATTCTATGTTACTTTCAGCTCTTCAGAGATAGATGCTTAATATAGGTACACCTCAATTTGCCCATAATTGGAACAGGAAATTTACCTTTCCCCCACATGAATAGGTTTACCTACAGTTACACACTCCAGCGAAGGGGAGAAGATATGATTAGTAGAAAACAGCACTTGAGATAAGGCATGTGAAAGGGTCTGACTATAAAATATAATGCAAGCATTTTAAATGGCACCAAGAACATTTCCTGGTACATCATGGGCAAACAATAAATATTTTTTAAATAAGTAGATAAATTAATGTAAAGAATTATTTAACAAAATTACAGTTTCCAAATCAACTGAATTTGAATTAAGTAAGGTTGTAGCTGTCAGCTCACTTAGGTGATGGAAAGGTGGTCTTACTAATAACCTACCAGAGGAAGATAAACTATCAAACAGAAAGTGAGAGAAATAAATTCAAACACATAATTGTCCCCTTTGAAGAGAAAACTCACACTACACCCTTTGTTTTGTTTAACTAAAACACCTGTGACCTAACTCTCTCTCTCTAAGAGTTTCGCTTTGGCAGCCTTGAAAAGCCCTAAGTGGAGAGCAGGGGTACGAACTCCCCACTCCAACTCTCTGCCTCAGTTCCTGCGAGAAACACATTTCAAGGACTCAGATAAGATGGCTTCACAGAGAAAAGGAAAAAAAGAAAAGAAAAAGCAAACACTGCCACTCCCACTCTGTAGCTGCTCCTGTTATCAGCCTGCTAAAGCAGAGAAAAAAAAGCCATCTTTACCCTTTGAAACCACCCAGCCGCTTTTTTTGAGAAGGAAAAATAAGCTTTCTTTCCTAAACTATTCTACTCCAGGTGTGAGAATTCTTTCTCCAACCAGCCGAGAGCACCTAGTAAATTTCACATCCTAACAGTGACCTAAGGCAATTTACTTGGGATCTCTGAGCCTCAATTTTCCCACATATATAAAATCAGACTAGGAATACCTGTCCTACCTGTGTCACAGGATGGTGGGAACTTAATAAAGAACCTCAATGTGGCTTGTGAAGTGATATATATCCTGCTGACTATAGTACTTACCAGTTTGAGCGTCTGGTATTGTCTCCTGGGAAAAAAGTTGATTTTCCTTCAGCCTTACTAAGTTGTCCCTCATTACGAACCTAGTAAAAAAGCTCTCTGTGTTTCCCAAGTACAAGGTGGGAAGGTGTTGCTATCTGGCTTTGGAAGACAGATTGTCCTGAAACCTCTTCTTGGCTGAACTCAGTGTTAAACTAGTGAAAGTTCCCTTAAGATCTACCTCAGAATGATGTACCTTGGGCAATCTCAAGTATTAAAATACAAATCAAACTTTTCTTGAGCCTAAAAAGAAAAAAGGTGATACTGTTTTTAGGAGGATTAGGCAAGTTATACTGTTTAGCTTTCCAGCTGCATCCAATTCTCACTCAAATAGTCCCAGACACCTCAACTCCTCTGTTAGTACGAGTCCTCCAAAGACCCAGCTTAGGGTAGCACCTACACATACCGTCCCTTAGGCGGGAACTATATGAATCCCAACCTAAGAGTCTGTGTAGGTAGGACTAGAGATTATTGAACTACTTTTACTATTTCAAAATGCCCAGTGAAGGGGATTCTGGAAAGATGGGAGCTTGAACCTCAGACCTGGAGGAAGGCTATGTTGAAAGGGTGAATTGCTTAGGAGACGGCGGTTCCTCTTCTCCTGCTTGTACTGGAGGGGCCTCAGAACAGAGAGACCTCCCACCCCGACCCTGGGGAGGAGATGTGGTTTGCTGCCTGCCATCATAATTAGCACTCTTGCTACCTCTGTCCCTGCTTGCAGGTTCTCCAGTGCCAGGGAGGTTCACAGCTTGACCCAAATGTGGGCTAGGAAACCCTCATCCATTTGTGGGTTAAAAAGAAAAAAGAAAAAGAAAAAAAGATCCTCCAATGATAGGGATGAAACAAAACAAAATCGAAGAAGTAAAAAATGTGGCTCTTATTGAGGCAGAACCAATTAAAAAAAAGGGGACTATAATGAAAACATGTGAGGTCTTAAATCAATACAATTAGAAAACATAAACTGGAGACCATTTTTCTAACTGAAGTATCACAAGAATGGAAAAACAAACACCACATGTACTCACCATTAAATTGGAACTAATAAATCAACACTTATGTGCACATATGGAAGTAACATTCATCGGAAATCAAGCAGGGGGACCGGGAGGAGGGATGGGTAAATTCACACCTAATGGATACAATGCATAGTATGTGGGGGATGGGCACACTTATAACTTTGACTCAAATGGTACAAAAACAATTTATGTAACCAAAACATTTGTACCCCATGATATTCTGAAATTGAAAAAAAAGAGAACACACACATACAAAAAAAACACTTTCTGGAACTAATAATCACAATTTCTACATTAAAATTTTAATAGAAGAATTGAAAACATAAAAATTAAATTATAGAAGCAAAGTAAGAAATATATGGGAAAATATTCATATAATTTTAGGGGTAGGAGACCTTTTTTAAGCAAGATGGGAAACCTGGATACCATAAAAAAAGATCTGACAGACTCAACCACATAAAAGCTCAAACTCTCTGCATGAAAAATGACATCATATACAAGGAACAAAAACATTTGCAAGATACATAATACACAGAAGATTCATATCACTAAGACAAGGTGCTCCTACAAACAAATGTGAAAAGATAACCCAATAGAAAAAAAAAAAGTGAACAATGGATGGAAAAGGTAGTTTCCAGAACAGGAAACACAAATAGCCAATAAATATGCTATTAGATAGAGAAATGCAAATTAAAACAATGAGATACCTTCTTTTTTTTTGCCCCTCAAATTGACAAAAATAAAAAAAGTGACATCCTGGGCTATCAAGAGTGTGAGAAAATATAACTTTTATACACATTTTGTGGAGCAATAAATTACGATATCCTTGTTGCAAAGTAATATATGGTATAATTTATTAAAATTAAAAAATACATATGCCCTCTTACTCAATTGTTCCACTTCCAGGAACTTATTCTGACACAATTTATAGTACCGTAATGGAGACACATACTGCTGCTACATTGTTTGTAACAGGAAAAAACCTGCAAGCAATCTGAATATCCATCAATGGGGATATGGTTGAATAAATAATAAATTCTGGTGTGTTTATAGTTATGAAATAATATAAAACTATTAAAAGCTCAATCCATATTGATACATATTGACTTGTAAGGATATTTTCAGTAAAATTTTAAGTATAAACACCAATAAAAAAAGGTTGTGGTACGATATTTGTTTTATGATTCCAGTTTTAAAAATAGATGCACATTCATTTGTATTTATTTATATTGTCAAAGGAAAAATTATGAAAGATACACATCAAATAATATTAGAAAGTGGGTTTGGAAATGGAGAGAATTTTACTTTAGACACCAGTATTTTTGAACTGGTGCAATTAGCATTCATTTCCATTTTAATCAAATAAGTGAAATAAAACTTTTTAAGTCTCCCAAATAACAAGTGCAACAAAATAAATGTGGAATATGAAACATAAAAAAGAAATGCCAATGGGGATGGATAACGGGTACAAAAATATAGTTAGATAGAATGAACAATATGTGATAGCACAACAAAGTGACTATAATCAACAATAAGTTAGGATATACTTTAAAATAACTAAAAGAGTAGAATTGGAATGTTCCTAACACAAAGAAATGATAAATGCCTGAAGTGATGGATACCCCAATTACCCTGATTTGATTAATTCACATTGTATACCTGTATCAAACATCACATGTACCCTACAAAGATATATAACTATTGTGTACCCATAATTAAAAATAAACAATTTTTTAATTAAAAATTCCAAAAGATAATCCATTTACTAGAAAGCAATTATGACAGATTATGAATTTTTTTTTAAGCTATATTATTTTAATTCCTTGTGGGATCCCTGGTTATCTTACATAGCTCAGAAACCCTGATTAAAGCTAGTTATTTAAGCTTATCAGAAGTTCTGATTAGGAGTTATATGTTACTGATTAACAAGAAGAAAGTTTACTCAATGAAGACATCATAGCAGCCATGGAAAGGGGACTACAGAAACAAACAAAAAACAAAAAGAAAGGTATCTTGGGTGCAGAAAGATGGAAATTATGGTTTACAGCATTATGGTATGTTTTCACCTCCACTGAGGTCACAGAGGTCCTGGGGTAGGAAGTCTAGTGGAATTAGTCAAATGACAAGCAACTCACCGTTGTAACAAGCCCAGTGCAGTGGTGTGTAGCCTTGGTTATCTTTGAAGCAACAGTCCTCCTCGGAAAGAGCCATCTGGAGCAGCTCGCTCAGCCACGTGGCATGGCCACGAGCGGCTGCATAGTGCAAGGGCGTCCTCCCTCTGGAATCTTTACAGAGAATTGACACTTCTTGTTCCAGCAGCATTTGCACACATTCCTCGTGTCCTGTCATAATCTGATGCATTGCAATTGAAAACACAAAACAAACCTCAGAAGACTCAGGAAGAAAAGTAGTTGGCTAAATGAGGCTGAGCTCAGAGCAAACAGACGCCTGGGCATTCAGGAAAGCAGACTGTGCCCTACTTCAAGGGTGGGAGGCAGGACAACCCCAGCAAAATTCATAACAGAAAAGTCAGTGAACACGACCATCTCTTGATTCTCCAAACATAACCATGAAAAGTACAGTGGTAATCATCAGCCTTAGGAGGACATGAGTTAAATTCTGGCTCCCCCTTGGCAGGTCAATTGGCCTTTCTGTGCCTCACTTTATTCACCTGTAAATAGGAATAGTAATAATGACCTCACATGTTGTGAAGACTAATGAGATATATGCAAAAGTTGCCTGTTGCACGACCCAGAGGAAGTGCCCAAGAAATAAGAACTATGATTATGACAATGACCACATAGAGTCCCTCTTCTTTTCATTTATCAGGGTAAATGAAAAGGTGTTTGGCACTCTCCCAGAAGAGCAATTTTATGATTTCTGCTTTTGTTCATTTCTTTTATTTGACATGTTTTAAAAAAACAATTCAGCAGATGTGTGCAAAAAAATAGTCCACAGGATATTTTGGCATCATTTGTAATAAAGAACAATTAGAAATAGCATGACTACTCACAACCAGGTAATCATTGAAATAAATTATGATACCTGAACACAAGGGAACATTAAAAATGATGGTGCATTAAAAGGTGACATAAAGAAAGTCCTTGATTTACTAAGAGAAAAAAAGCAGATTCCAAATATCTTCTGTATTCTCTCTTTTTAAATTGTAAAACAAATCTCCATACAGAAAAAAAAGATTGGAGATATATATACACACACCAAAAATTGGTTATCTCCAGGAGGTCTGATTACTAGTGATTGCGATTTTCTTCTCTTTGCTCTTAAAAAATATTTTGCAAATTTTATATCAAGTGCATGCATTTTATAATCAGAAAGCAAAACCAATTCTACCAACAGTAGGTGTTCATGTATCTATTTATCTATAATCTAACATGAAATCTTAAGAGTAAGACCTGAGAGTACCTTCCATTATTTTGCCTTTGCAAAAGATTTTGTAGTTTCTTTCTGACTGACTGAGGTTAATTGGTTATATTAGGAAACAACATTTTTACAAAAAAATTCTATGGGGAAAAAAAGAAGAAACAAGCTCATTGAAAAATTGCTTGACTAAAACTGAGAAAGATGTACATACCCCTCTGTGTAAAGCTGTACATCCTAGGATATCAACAGCATCTACATTTGCTTCCTTTTCAAGTAACAATGAAACAGCATCAATATGTCCATATGCTACTGCAAGCATCAGTGGAGTTCTAGGGAGAGAGAGAAAGTAGGCTTTTAAAAATGAAATAAAAAAAATACCACTTCCAGTGGGAGGATCTCTCTCTTTCCTTGACAACTGCTTAATATTTTCTGAGTGTCCCCAATTTGCTATATGCTACATGGAACAAGCCATCTGCCTCTGTTCTAATGGCCACATGGAATGGTGTCAGTGAAATTATTCCTAGCGATGAGGCAGGGAAGGTTCTTTTTCAAAATATTTATGTTAATCCCATCATTTTCAGAACTATGTCACATTTACTAAATATCAGTTGGATAGGGAGTGTGTGTATGTAGAAGACCCTCTTGCTTCTATCATAGCAGCTCTACTTTCATAGTATTCTATGTTGAACTTCTGCTCAAGATTTCATTTAAACAAAGCTTCTTACCCTAAAGAAAAGTCTGACAAATGTAGGGGGAAGAACAGAGTACCGGGATCTGGGAAGTGAAGTTCTGACTGTGGCACCAATTTACATGCCTAGGGGTAGTCACTAGTCACTAGTGCTATTTTGCTCTACATTTCCTATTTTTAAGAGAAGACTGGCTGGGGAATGGGCCAACAGATGGAAATTACTTTGAAAAAAAAAACTTAAGGAAGAATAAAAATCTGAAGGATTTTAATGATGGAGATGACCTCTTGAGGTCTATCTTATTGTGATTATTAATTAAAAAATGGGAAGTAGCAGCTTCAGAAAAGGGTAAAAATAGGTGGAAAGAGGGAATAAAGGAGGGAATATTAAAAAGAGCCAGGAAACATGGCCACAGCCCAAAAAGGGTGATCTTTTTCATCAAGATATGCATATATACACCTGCCTGCTGTAATCCATAGACCACCAGGATGGCTAAACAGTAGAAAGGAGAGCTTTATTGGTGACATCAATTTGCAAACTGGAAAGAGACAGTCTCTGGCAGAAGGTGCTCTCTCTGTGAAGGGGGAAAAGGCAGGCTGGGTTTTTATGGCTCACAGGGTCCAGATTACCCAACAGAGTCATACATATTCAGCAGGTTTGGGGGAAAAAAGCTATACATATTTATGAGGGGAGTGCATACACAATGGGTAAACATATACGTAACATACATTCCATGTTCACTTTGGGGTGGGGTTTCAGCATTAAAATGAGGTGAAATACGGCTCTTTACATCAAAAGATGAAGGACAGGGGCTGGGCACAGTGGCTCACGCCTGTAATCCTAGCACTCTGGGAGGCTGAGGCAGGTGGATCGTTTGAGCTCAGGAGTTCGAGACCAGTGTGAGCAAGGTGAGACCCCCATCTCTACTAAAAATAGAAAGAAATTAATTAGCTAACTAAAAATATATAGAAAAAAAATTAGCTGGGCATGGTGGCACGTGCCTGTAGTCCCAGCTACTTGGGAGGCTGAGGCAGAAGGATTGCTTGAGCCCAGGAGTTTGAGGTTGCTGTGAGCTGGCTGACGCCACGGCACTCTAGCTTGGGCAACAGAGTGAGATTTCATCTCAAAAAAAAAAAAAAAAAAGATGAATGACAGGACACAAAGATAGTTTGTGAACAGTCTCTGTAAGTTGGCTGAAACTGGCTTAAGGTTTGCAGTTGCTTATCAGAAAAGAATGTTAATAAGGCCAGTCTCACGTGCAATCAGAATTGTAGTAAATCAGAGTTAGGAGGGTCTGATAATTTGCCTGATAGCTCCTATTTTTAGGGTACTTAGTAAGACCATGGTTTTTCTTGTAGCTGGAAGTTGCCAGGCCAGCCGAGCCCCGAAACCTCCCTGCCAGTAGGTAACTTTTGTTTCTTTAACTTTAGGGTCCATCTTAGTTGACAAAGGGACACCTATTTTGGTCTCTCAGATCACAATACTTCTCTTGGATCTACATACTCTGTATAAAGTCACTTCATTTCTTCAGGGCCCTCACCCATGAATTTCACCCAAATACAATATATTCCCCCAACGTCTAGGTTCAGCAGTCAGCTCTTTTAGCTACTTAACAAACCAGCCAATCACCTGTTATGACTGATACGTTACCCCAAGGCCAAGCGTGAGAACACTTACTGTCCTTTGGCATCTTTCACATCCACTGCTTCTGGGTTGTCTGCAATTTCTAGTAAGAGCCGCAAACACAGTGTGTGACCATTAATTACTGAAAAGGAAAACAATGGACAGTCTTTTAATAGAACAGCACTACATGTATCCCTCCAAAGTGAAATCTACTTGGACTTCTGATCAGTGGTTTCCTTGTTGCTGATAGATACCCCTGGGTTTCTAGTTCATGACTGTCTCAGGGCACAGCACGCTCCAGTGTTAATCTGTCTTCCCCTTTCTTCCTGTCAGCGCACCTTCCTTTTCTGGCTGTCATGTTGAGGGAGCTTCTCCCTTAAACTTTGATGTCTTGTCTTATCTCCTTGCATGGGACTGATAATCGCCGTACATGAGTCAGTTCCTCTTTTTGTTCCTCTGAGAGAGTCACCCAATTTGATATAATCATCCTGTGTCTGCCCTGCCTACAGCCATTTTAACAAGAAGGAAGAAGAGAAGGGGATGAAGGGAGAAGACGGGAGGAGGAAAAGGGGATGAGGAGACGGGAGGAGGGAGAAGGGAAGAAGGAAAAGGAGTAGAAACAGGGCTGCCTCTTCTTCTGGGTCATTTTACACTGAGGTAGACATTCCAGCAAAAGTTCTGATTGATGAGTGGGGGCTGAAAGCAAGACCTCAAGCCAGTAAGGTGTACATGATCCATCCGTTCACTGCTCATTGATGATGGGCTGGCACTCTCAGGGGACACGGATGGGCCTGCTGTGGCTGGAGGACACCTCTGTCCTGTGCTCCTCAAACTACAGCAGGTGGTTTCTGTGTCTTCCAGTGCCTCAAGCAAGCTGCAGCTGGCGCTCCTGTTCCCTCCTCTCCCTGTCCTCCCCTCCCCTGCCATGCTCTGACTCCGCCCTGCACATCCAGGCAGGAAATTCGGCCCCACCTCCAACTGCTGGGGTGGGAGCACAAGGACTTGCCTTTGTGCGCACCTGGCAAGATGTTTCTTTTAGGAGGTTGTGGTTCTGTAGGGGGCTGGGAAGCAAACCTATGAAGATAATCCCCTGGAGTAAGGCACTTTGCTCCAGCTTGTTGAATGGAAACCAGAGCCTTATAATAGACAGGGCTTTCCACTCAAGGTGTAACCTGAGAATATCTATTGTTAAAATTCCAAACGTGACCCTCTCTCTTCTCTGAACAATGTGAACACTATAAAATAAATTGCATTTGCCACGTTATAGATGTGGAGAGAGAAGAAAATAGATGCAGCTATGTTAGGTTGATAAAGGCTCTTTGAAGAACTGAGTTTTATAGTCCTTTTTATTGCTTGCCAGTCATGAGAGAGTGCTAATTTAGCAATGACACATTTCTCAGGAACAATAAATACATATTAGAATTAGCTCACATTCATCAACACTACTCAAATGAACTATAGGAATAACACCCGCACTGTGCAGACTTCTGCGTTCAGCTCATTCTCAGCAATATTCCATTTATGTATCTCAGGAGGAAATTTTGTGGATTGGAGTACAGGTAATCTATTGTTGCTGCTGTTGTTTGTTTTTTGTTCTTGAAATGACACTAAATCTGTTACCACTGGGGAAATATGCAGGGAGTTTAATGTATGCCTAATAGGAAGTGATTAGCAAAGGACTGACAGCTACGTACTACAGACAATGGGAAAAACAGCATATTTTGACCGGTTCCTCTGTCTATAACAATTTGTTATTCTTTAAATAGTCACGATCATAATAGCTTCAACGATTTTTGAGTTTTGGCTAAACATAGGAAAAAAATCACCTAAGTTTATATCATTCACCCAGTGCACTGGACAGCAAAACAATTTCTAGAGTTGTTTTTTTTTTTGTATAGTAGCTTTTTGAACTTAGCTAATAGCCCTCAGGTAAATTCAAGTCCCCTTTATTGTAAAAGTGTAGCCAAATTGAAATTTTCGTTGGCTTCCCACACACTACATTTTTTTCCCGATTTGCCTTCTAGCATAAAGATGCTAACATCTTTAGCTGTGGCTGCCAAGTCCAGCTTTGTCTCAGACTAGCTCAGCCTCCCCCTGCCTGTGAGTGACAGCCATTTTTCATGCTGCTCAAAAACTACAACTGTCGCTGCAACTATCTCTGCCAAAACCTCTAATAATCATCCTGGCTCCTGCTTCTCACAATATTCCAAGGATTTAGAACAAAATAATTGACCTCTCAAGTGAATTGAAAAAGATTCTGGATAAGCAGACCCTCAAAGCACAGGCTAGAGCTTCCACACAGCAGACATTTTGTGAAGAACATTCAAGTGACAGCCTGTGTCTTTTTTAACGAATGGCATGACGAAAATCCAAGCAGAGTGAGTCTTGTTGACCACTAGGGGGCTTCATTGGACCACAACCTATAGCACAGTGGCAAGTAGTGACAATGATTGTTTTTCAATGTTTACCTGTTTAGTAGGATGATTTTCCATAATCAAAATAGGCCCTTTGTAACTGTCAGGAATCATATGATAACTAAAGTAAGATGCTTGCCTTAATAATAGGCACTAAACCAAAAATATGGAGAACAAAATTTGAACTTTATACCAAGAATGCCTAGGGAGCAAAAAGATTAAATATGATGGGAAATAAGAATTTATAATTCAAGCACACTAACTGTTACCAAACTCACGTCTAAAGTTTTTTCCAGCAACAATCAATTCCAAGTTATTAGGCAAGAATCAGGCTTTTTTGATCTCCATATTGTTTTTCTTCAGTGGCTTGGAAGTTCAGGGATGTAGGTAGAAACACTTACACAAGGTCTATCATTCCAAGAAAATTTTCCCAAGTAACCAGAATCATAAAGTCTTTTGACAAAGTTATTTTCACTTCTTTGTTTCCTCAGTATACCCATCTCATCATGTAAGACAGTTATTTCTCTTTATGAGATGGTTATTTACTAGTCTGATCAAAGACTGGTATCACTGGATTTCCTGAGCCCAAAGGTATTTATCTTTTAGCTGAGCTAGAGACTCTTCCACATTATTTTATATCTGACACTACATCTAGAAATGTCTTCACACAGTTTTTCACCTGCATGGGAGAAAAATCCCAGAAAAGGCAAATTAGTTACTTTTTAAATGTATATATGTTCTTTTTAAGAGTCTCTATTGTTACATTTGATGCATCAAGAATCAGACCAACAGCTAGCAAGTATCATTTAGGCTGGAAGAATGATGCACTGATTAGATTGCTGTTTGATAACTCCTTATATGAAATGATCCTGAAATAGCATTAATTTTATGCTTTAAAATCCTGTTTAATTTTGATGTGTTTTGTTCTATGTAACTGATTCTGAAGATTGCATTATACCTTGCCCTTTGTTCAGCAAATTTTGTGCTAGCTTTCGGCCAGAGGTTCGGAACTCTCTTAGAGTTAAGAAAGCCAGAAGCTGCCTGGCCAGAGAACACCCATCATCTCCAGGGAGACGGCAGGCCAAAAGCATTTCTGACATGTGTGGGTATATCTGATGCAGAACGAAAATTGATATTTTAAAAATTGAGATGAAAAAAGATGTTGTCATCCTTTTATTAAAACTAATGAGTGGGCCACCAAACTATGGTCACGAGACCCTTGACAAGACCTACCTGAGGCATGAAGTGGGGTTCTTTTGGTTACATTGTCTTTCACAAAGATGGACGCGCCCTGATTGATAAGTGCTTCCACGCATTCTGTGTGCCCCTTAAAGGCGGCCAGATCCAAAGCAGTGCGACCTTTCTCATCCCTGATGTCCAGGTCCACCAGCGACTGCAGAAGGACTTCCAAGGCTTGATGGTGCCCATTGTAGGCCTGCAAAGAAGAAACCGATGACTCATTCACTCATCTCCAATCCCACAACAACCCATGAAGGGGCTGGGCCTCCAAGCTCATGGATAGAGACCATTCCAAAGAGCACATCAGAAAAACGCTTGGGATAATGATGGAAATATAGGCAATCTGGAGAGTTAGATTGAAAAACTGCAACACACAAACCTCACAGTTACATATAAATTTATTCATAGTCTTTCTGTTTTGTCACATAATTTGCTCCAATGGCACTAAATGCATTAATGTATTCTTTAATCTATTGATCTAATGATCTAATACAGACTAATAGCTAAATAAATTAATATATTCTTATATCTGTCAGTTCAGTCCTAAACATATCGATGTAATCTGAATTTATTTTCAGGAGTCTTTTCTGTTAACAAACCTGGAGAAAAAATTACTAAAAATATCGTGGACTTTGGGATTCAACAGAGGCATACAGATTTTCTGTTATAGCAGAATACTTCACTAATTTCTAACCATGGGACCTTACGTGAATTTCTTAATTTCGCTTAGAGTTTATATCCTCATCTATAAAATAAGAACAAGAAAAGCTGCCTCCCGGGGTTGCTATGAAGATGAAAAGAGATAAAATTGCACAGTCTTTGCATAATATCTTTTGTGCAGTGGATACTTCTTTTCTTCTTTATTTCTTCCATTGATTATAATGAAAATACTGAAACTATTATGGAAATATATTCCACGTACCAGCACCAAGTTCAGATCTACTATGAGTCCTATGCTATGTCAAGATTAAGAGGCTTCATACCACTAAAAAACAAAAGTCTGAAGGACAGTTTTTATTGAGTCTATGAGTAAAAAATACATATACACACACCCACACACACCCTACCCCCATCATCCAAATAAAGGACATCGAAAACAAAGGAGAAAGGGGATAAGGTTATCTGGGGAAAATCTGTGTGGGGGAGGGAAGAAGAGAAATAGAAGAGGAAAAGCCTGACCGCAGTGTCTTCAGCAGCAAAGTCCCCCTCACATGTCACCTGCACTTTTTATTTTTCTACTGCAGCTATTATTCAAGTTACAGTTTATTAGAATAAAGGCTTAGCACAAAGGAGTAATTTCCTTGATATACAGAGCGCTTAGAAACCATTTTAAAAACTAGGAGAATATGCAAAAATCAGCTCACAGAAAAAGAGAAGGTCAATAAACACATGAAAACAAACTAAAGTTTTAAAGTGCTATTTTTCAATGACCAGATTGGCAATGATTAAAAAGTTTGGTCACGGTGACTATTAATGAAGACATTGTGGGAAAAAGGAATCTTATATTCTGTTGGGAATCTAAATTGATGTGACATTTGTGGAGGACATTTGTGACATTTGTGATTTAACAAAATCTATCAAAAGTTTTAAAAAGAGAAATTAAGTTGCAGAAAGTACGTATATTATGACCTCATTTACATAGAAAGCAAATATATGCATATATATCCATACCTGTATCTATATATACATCTATAGTCATAGAAGAATTTTAGAAGGATACAAAAGAAACTATTGATGGTGGTTCCCTTGAGAAATGAGAGGTGGAGAAATAAGCATATGGACTTATTTCATTTCACCTTCTCTTTTAAAATGCAGTTTGAATTTTTTTCTAAGTATATATTAACAACAACAATAACAGAAACTAGATTTAAAAGGATTCATGGTAATTAAGAGTACCAATAGATTTAAAAAACTTTCTCATTACATTTTTTGGTAAATAATCATGGCTGTTATGCTACATATTAAACATATATATTATATATAATGTGTAGTATAACTCATGCTGATGAATCTCTAATTTATACCCCAGTCCCAACTTCTCCCTTGACTTCTAGGCTTGTATATCCAATAGCCTATTGATATTTCCACTTGAAGGTCTAATAGGCATGTCGAACTAAATTCTTAATTCCCCTCCCAAAACTTGGTCCATCTACAGCCTTTCCCATCTCAGTAAATGGCAACTTTACTCTTCTAGTTTCTCAGGCCCCAAACGTCGGAGTCATCTTTGTCTTCCTTCCTCTTAAGCTCAGGGTTAGGACCCTCAACAAGGGCTCTGTGAAAATAGGGCAAGTGGATGCTAAAATATAGCCCTCCTCCACCCTACCCTGCCCTGGCACAGGGATGTGTCTGCCGAAAGGAAGGGGACACCTTTGCCAACTCACACAGAGGTGTCATTAAGTTCTCAGGCATCCAGCAAAAATCTCTGTTCTTGTTCACACGCAGGTGCTGCGTGACGTGCAGCAGCCCTCAATGCCAATCCCACCGCATCATCACATCATCTCGTCTCTTTCTTTAAAATATCTCCAGAATCTATCCACTTCTCACTGCACCACCGTCCTGTTTTGCCAGGATTACAGCAAATATTCCCTTCTCATCCTCATCTTCCTGCAATCTATTATTGACAGGGCTACCAGGTGAAATCTTTTAAACCCAAGTTGGATCATGTCACTCCTTGCTTAAAACTAGCCTATGGCTTCTTCCTTCATTGATACCAAAACTTTCCATGAACAACTGGGCCCTGAGGATCTGGCCTCCCACATCCCTTCACTCACTCTGTTCCAGCCACACCAGCTCCCAGCTCCCCTCTGCAGTCAAATGCCTGCATCTCCTCCTCTGGGCCCTTTGTATCAGTACCTTCTGCTTCCTCCGTCTGGAAAGCTCTTCCCCTAGAGAGCCACTGGCTCTCCTGGTACTTCTGCTCAAATATCATAATACCAGGCAGGCTTCCCAGAGCAGTCCATGTAGAATGGAGTCCACTTTCCACCCCACTTATCCTGCTTCACTTTGTCTTCACAGCACTTATGACCACCTGATAGCTGGTATGCATTTATTGATTTGTTTATTGCCTGTGATTGAAGCGACTTTATGTGGGCTGTTCACTGCTGTATCCTAGAATCATGCCTGGCACATAGTAGACACTCAACAATTATCTGATGAACAAATGAATGAATATAGTGACTTAGATTTATTAGTATTAGGGGTAGAAATATATTTTTAAAGTAGCAATTATTTATTGAGGGTTTTTTATGTGCTAGGCACTATTTTGAGCATGTTAACATCTCACTAACTACTGCAAATATCCTTTCTTATAGACGAAAAAAGTAAAACAAGCAATGTTAATTAGCTTGTTTGAGATCACTCAACTAATAAGTGACAAAGTCAGGATTTTGAATGCAGCATCTGACCACTAAAACCTATGCTTTTAGGCACTATCTTACAATTTTTTTTCAGTAGTTCCATTTAATTGACTTTCAAGCAAAATACTTTGTCTCTATGTGAAAAAGAGACAAAATAACAGAACAGAGAGCTGAATAACAAATATTGAATCAGAAACATAGACCTCTTCTATAAACAGTTCAACACAGAGGTAAAGTGACTTGAGCAGAGCTATGAAGCAAGAAGGATACTTCTGAGACTAACCTCAGACTATTGCTCTTTTACTATACATACTGTGCCTTTCTGGAGATAGTAAATAAATTCCTAATAAAAAATGTCTAACTTTCTGATCTATACTTGATATGCAAGCCATAACTGTATAGGATAGTAAGCCTTCATTCTAACCCTAAATTCGGAAGCAATGACCAACTTTTACTGAGCACTTGCTTGTGTCAGGCAGTATTGGACACGCATCACCTCATTTGATTCTCTCAACAAACCTTGGTTTGGATACTCTTGTTAACCCCGTCGTACTGGTAAGGACACAGAGGGCAGAGAGGTTGCCCAGCTCTCCCATAGTTACAGTTTTCCATAGAGGAGCTGGGTTTCAAAGGTGGACAAGGCTGATCCCAGAGCTTGAGCTGTGCACTCTTCTTGAGCGAATATGGAAAGAATCCAACACAGTCATAAAGCATATGTCTTCCTTAACCTTTCATTATAGGAAATTTCAAACATACACAAAGGAGAGTTGATGGTATAATGATTTTCCATGTACCTTTCATGCAATTTCTGCCATTATCATCAGGCCATGGGAGATTTTAAGCCAACTCAGGAACAACTATCCTGTGCAAAGAGACTTAAAATCAAAATGGAGTGAACACTGCTGGCAATTAGGAAAGCTTTAGAATTCCCACCCATACTTTCATCTATACGGGGCACTTGAAAACCCTGTTAAAGACAGAACGGTTGAAAGGCCAGATTTACCTACAGAATTCTCCTTCTTTCTTCCTTTCGTCTACCTTGCAGCTCTTGAATTTTACTGTGCATAAAGTCAAGTCTTCACTGAAGGTGTCAAATATTTTTAAATTGTTTCAAGAGATTCCTTTAAAAGTATCATTAGGTAACAAATATTTCTTAAACATTATTAATTTCTCCAAACCTTTTAAGATAGGAACTAAGGACAACAAGGGGAAAGAACTGGGATCTCAACAGAATCCATGAGAACAATGGATCCATCTGGAAATTTTGACAGCTGGAGCTTTTCATTTGCATAACATTGTTTCTTAATTTAATTTTTTCAAGTGGATGAAATGCTTATGAAATTCACTGGGCTGATAACCCTGCAGACTTGAATCATTCAGCCAAGAAACAGTAACTTGAGGCAGGTCAGTTTCTTGTGGCACTAAAGGTTTGGGGGCATCTAGTTCCATTTCACTGCTACAGTGCTTCCACCTAAGAAATTATGTGCCTTGGATTTTATCAAGTTAATTGCTATTGCCACAGAGGCCCCTGGAGAGGGTGATGGGCATACTTGTGGGCTTCTTGAAACAAATAATTTTTTAAAAATGCACTAGCATTTATGATAAAGGATAAAATAATTTTAGAAGAAATCCATTGCAATCACCCTGGTCAAAGTCATCGCCATCATCTCTTGCCTGGTTTTGCTTTGCATCTGCTTTTGTTCCCTTGCAATTTAAACTCAAGACAGAAGCTAACGTGATACTTTTAAAACAAAAGTCATCTCATGTCACCTGTTTCCTCAAGACCCCCCTAAATGGTTTCCTATTTTGCTCAGAGTAACAGTCCCGGTGAGATCTGCATCCTCTATCCCCCAGACTCCCCCCACAACACGTTAGACCTCACCCTGACCACTCTGCTCCAGCCACAGTAGCCTCTTTGCTGTTCTGTGGACATGCCAAGCATGCTGTCACCCAGGGACTTTGTACTTATGCCCGGAACACTCTTCTGTTAGATATCAACATGCGTAGCTCTTAAGGTTTCTGTTCAAACGTGGGATTCTATATTGTGTAAAATAGCACCCTGTCTGCCACCACAGTAGTCTCTGTCTCACTGAGGCTGTTTCAGTTTCTCTGCAGCACTTCCTGCCATCCGCTATGCTAAGTATTTACTTGCCTATTGTTTCTCCTAGAAGGGAACCTCTACAGGGACAGAGGCCAGGCCTTGTTCAATGCAGTATCTCCACCTCCTGGAACAGTGCTTGGCATTATTCACAGTGTATGTTGGATGAAAGAATGATATTAATGTTAGTGATGATGATGATAGCTGATTGCAAATATATGCCAGGTATTGTTCCAGTTGTGTTACATGCATTAACTCATGCCATCCCTACAATGGCCCTGTGATAAGGCACTGATATTCTCTTCATATTATGGGCAGGAAAACCAAGATGCAGAAGTTAGGTACATGGGCCAAGACCACACAAAGAACAATTAAATAAATTAACAAACTGTAAACGGTCTTTGGGATGCTGAACCAACTCACTCCATTTAATTTACAGGTGGGAAAACCATGTCCAGGTGAGTTGCTAATGAGAAGAGCAGCAGCTGGGACCTCTTCTCTGTGTGTCTTTCCTAGGCCCCTGTCAGCTGCAGAAGTACCAAAGCCCAACTCCTTCCAATGATATCCCCACCCTGTCTTCATATGACTAGAAACCCATAGAGCTTAGCAGAGCACACAGTAAGTGCTCAACAAATAATTTTTGGAAAAAACAAAAAAGAATGAGAGATTACAATTTTTGGAAGCCAAGAAACTCTCTTCTTAGATTAGTAGCAGACTTGGTAATGCAGTCAGCCCCACTTTCAAAGGGCATGAGAACTGTGAGACAGCCCTCCACACAGGACTCTCTAGGGGCAGCTAGTGCTATGTTTGTGAGTGCTCAGCTTTGGGGTAACTTCCTGAGGCACAGCAGATTCTAGCAAGAAACCTTTAGAGCAACCTGTAGTAAGAGCCAACTGGTATGAAGCTACATGCATATAAATATCCCACTATTCATCTACCCTTTCCACTCGAAGTCTACCTCCAGGAACAAAGATTGATGAGCATTTTAGCTTGATTTCACTAGACTCAAAATGCTTGTGTGTGGGTGTGGTGTGGTGGTCGTGCTGGTGGGTATGTGGAGAGGACATGAGAGTGGGGTGTCAGCAGGTGTGCTGGTGAGTATGTGGGGACAGGCAGAGAAGGGAGGACTCCATGCGCGTGATTGGTTCTGGCTACTTCCAATCCTTGTGCAATGGCCTTGTCTCTCCTCGCCTTGTCTGAACACTTCTGTATGCATATTAATAAAACACTCCTCTCTTCCCTCCAAAATCTCCATCTAAATTTTTCATCAGAATGACAGTGAAGCAGTGCTTACATATTTATTAAGTGAACTATCGTAACAACAGTTAAACACAGAGACCCAGCCCCTGCCCATTCTTCCCAGCATCCTGCCCCCTGGGTTTTTACTAAGTAATAAAGCATCTAAACACCATCTTTCTGGCCATGAACTGAGCGCTCACAATTCAGCAGCACCTTGGGCAGGTGAGCTGGCCGTTGCTGCGTGTGGCTGCCAGGCAGCCAGCTTCCTAGGGAGCAGCTGCCGATTGCCAATGGTTAGCAGGACACAATCTGAAGCAGAGTGGTGGGTGAATTTCCCACCTTGGTCAGCCCCATGAAGAGTTTGGGGAACATCACTGTGAGCTGTTACATTTCCCTTCAATTACTGGGAGGTAGAGAGAAAGTTTTACCAGTGACAAACTCTTCTTCCCCTTTCTCCCAGATCCCATCTGGCCTAAGACTCAGAGCCAAAGACCTCCTGGGAGACCCTGATTTCAAGTCCAGGCAGAAAGAGCACAATTGCAAATTTGTGCTTTACAATCCTGACAGTTTTTAATTGTGGTTTTCGAAAATGTGGTATTTGATTATCTGTAGGTTTAACATTTGTGTATTATTATTTATAATCAAACCTCTTAAATGTTCTCTTTGAATTTTAAAGACTGTTAAAACTCATAACCATAATTTTTAAAGTACATTGTGATAAGGACTTTTTCTGCATTATATCTTCTTATTTTCCCTCATTTTACAGATGGGGAAACTGAGGCTCAAGACAGGGTAAGTCACGTGTCTAAGGTCACTAGCCGGTGAAGCTGCAATTAAAGGACGAGGCAGTCTTTGTCTCTGCAGCCCCGTGCCTTTCACTGTGTACTACTTTCGTTATCATTAATCACTGTACGACAATGCTTACATTTTAAGAGCAGCCTAGTTTTAGGAATGCTTAGGTTCCCGCTGTAACAGGCAAAGCTGCCACGGCATCTCACTTACAGCTAAGTGGAGCGGACTCTTGATAGCACCGGAATCTGATTCTTCACAACCGCTGTTGGTTCTTTCCAAAAGCTGTGGAGACAAAAGGAAAACAACAGTACATGAATCCAATTTTGCCAAAGGAATCCTACTTTCTGGATACTAATATTGGCATAAATGAGAAAGGAGACTTTAGAAACTTAAGAAACTATGCAGCTTATCAGCAACATAAAAAATCTGATATGGCGTATCTAAAACAAACATGCTAACCGAATATTTAAACTTCTAGATCATCTCAGCATTTGCTGTTCAAAGGAAAATAGAAAAATTCAGAAAAATAACCCATGTTAAATTCATTTACACCTATTAAATTGGTAATAATGAAAAAATCATAATACCCATTATTTATTCCATCATTAAACATATATTTATTAGAAATAGTGTTGAAAAAGACAAGACTCCTGCACTCATGGGGCTTACATTTTAGAAAAAGAAAGCATGGACAAATAAATATACAAATAAGAAAATATTTGGAAGTTATACATGCTATGATGAAAAAAAAATAGGGAGATGTGATACAGAGTGACCAAGAGGTTACTTTATGGCAGATGGTCAGGGAAGGCTTCTCCAAGGAGGTGAAATTTAAAGTAAATTTTAAATATTTAGGTTATTAAGTATGAAATGTCCAATTTCCTTAAGTGCTAAGTTTGACAGTTGATATTTCTGACATTTCACTTTGACACTTATTTTATTTTTAATATGAAGGTACATCCTCATTCTTTCAAACGGATGATTTGGCTTGCAATTATCTTTAAAATTGTTTTTTAGAGCAAGTTTTGTCAAACCAGGGATAAGTAAAAAATTCATGTTATTTTTTAATAAGTTCCCTTATGCACCAGTGCTGCGTAGACAGCTCAAAATATCAACGAAGTGTTTGGGAAGGATGTGGCTAATGAACACACAGTAAGTGGATGGTTTGAGAAGTTCTGTTCTGGTGATTCTCATCTTGAAAATGAGCCATGTAGCCACCTGAGACCAAGGTGGATACTGATGAGCTGAAAACTGTGGTGGAAACAAATCCATCACAACCTACACGTGAATTAGCAGCAAGGTTTGACGTCACTATTCCAACAAACCATTGAAACAAACCGGCAAGGTAAAGAAGCTGGATAGATGGGTACATGAATAAAACCAGCATCAGAAGATAAATCATCTCAAAGCTTGTCTTTCTTCTAGAATTCTTATAGTTTCACACTTCAGGTTTAAGTCTGTTATCAACTGTGACAGGTGAGAGGTGTGGATCCTGTTTCAGTCTTCTACATGTGGCTATCCAATTTTCCCAGCACCATTTATTGAATAAGTTTTCTTTTCCCCAGTGTATGTTTTTGTCTGCTTTGTTGAAGATTATATGGCTATATGAGGATGGTTTTATCCATCCTGGCTTCTCTGTTCTGCTCCATTGGTCTATATGTCTGTTCTTGTGCCAGTAACATGCTATTTTAGTTACCATAGCCCTATAGTATAGCTTGAAGTCTGGTAAATTGATGCCTCCCAACTTGTTCTTTTTGCTTAAGATTGCTTTTGCTATACAGAGTAGTCTCTGGTTCCATACAAAGTGTAAGATTATTTTTGAGATATAAAAAACTAAACTTCTGATTTGAAATTGGACATTTCATATTTAATGACCTAAACAATAATTAAACAAGATGAACATGTGGCAGGACAGAATTCCAGGAGGAGGTAGTGCTCAATGAAATGTATCAAGTAGGGATGAACATGGAGAGTTCAAAAAATGGAAAGGCCAGTGTGACCACGACATGATGTTAGCAAATGACATTCTCACGGACTTTTTTTTTTTTGGAGTTCCAATAAAACTTTTTTTAAAAATACAGGGGGAAGACCATATTATAATTAGTCCACAGGCTATAATTTGTTTAAATTTTTTTTAATTATTATGGGTACATAATAGCTATATATCTTTATAGGGTATATGTGACATTTTTATACACGCATACAATATGAATTAATCAAATCAGGGTAACTGGGGCATCCATCACTTCAGGCATTTACTTAATATCATTTCTTTGTGTTAAGAACATTCCAGTTCCACTCTTTTAGTTATTTTAAAATATACCCTTATTGTTGATTATAGTCACTTTGTGCTATCAAATCTTGTTCATTCTAACTATATTTTTGTACCCATTAACCATCCCTACTTTATTCCCCCCTCTCCACTACTCTTCCCAGCCTCTGGTAACCATCATTCTACTCTCTGTCTCCATGAGAACAATTGTTTTTAATATTTAGTTCCCACATATGAGAACATGCAAGATTTGTCTTTCCGTGCTTGGTTTATTTCATTTAACATAATGTTCTCCAGTTCCATCCATGTTGTTGCAAATGGCAGGATTTCATCTTTTTTTTTTTTTTTGGTGGCTATAGAATATTAATATATACATATTCCATTGTGTATATGTACCACAATTTCTTTATTCATTCTTCTGTTGATGGATGCTTAGGTTGATTCCAAATCTTGGCTATAGTAAATAATGCTGCAATAAACATGCAAGTGCAGATCTTTTCAATACACTGAATTCTTCTCCTTTGGATATATACATAACAGTGGGATTGCTGGGTCACACGGTAGTTCTATTTTCCATTTTTTGAGGAACTTCCATACTATTCACCATAGCAGTTGCACTAATTTACATTCCCACCAACAGTGTACGAAGGTTCCCCTTTCTCCATATTCTTTCCTGTTATTGCCTTTTTGATAAAAGCCATTTTAAATGGGGTGAGATGATATCTCATTGCAGTTTTGATTTACATTTTTCTGATGGCTAATGATGTTCAACATTTTTTCACATACATGTTGGCCATTTGTATGTCTTCTTTTGAGAAATGTCTATTCAGATCCTTTGACCATTTTTTAAAGGATTGTTTGATTTTTTTTCCTTGAGTTGTCAGACCTCCTTATATATTCTGGTTATTAATCTCTTGTCACATGGGTAGTTTGCAAATATTTTCTCCCATTCTGTGTGTTGTCTCTTCACTTTGTCAATTATTTCCTTTGATGTGCAGAAGCTTTTTAGCTTGATGGGATCCCATTTGTCCAATTTTGCTTTGGTTGCCTGTGCTTTCAGGGAATTACTCCAGAAGTTCTTGCTCAGAACAAAGCATTTCCTCAATGTTTTCTTTTAGTAGTTTCATAGTTTAGGTCTTAGATTTAAGTCTTTAATACATTTTGATTGATTTTTGTATAGGCTGAGAGATAAAGATCTAGTTTCATTCTTCTGCATAGGGATAGCCAGTTTTCCCAGCACCATTTATTGAAGAGACTGTCCTTTCCTCTCCATATGTTCTTGGCACTTGTGTCAAAGATAAGTTTGCTATAGACGTGTGCATTTATTTCTGGGTTCTCTATTCTGTTCCATTGGTCTATGTGTCTGTTTTTCTGCTAGTACCATGATGTTTTGGTCACTATAGCTCTGTAGTACAATTTAAGTCAGGTAATGTGATTTCTCTAGTTTCGTTCTTTCTTCTCAGGATGGTTTTGGCTATTCTGCGTCTTTTGTGATTCTATAGAAATTTTAGGATTATTTTTTCTATATCTGTGAAGAATGTCCTTGGTATTTTGATGGAGATTGCATTGGGTCTGTAGATTGCTTTGAGTAGTATGGACATTTTAACAATATTAATTCTTCCAATCCACAAGCATGGAATATCTTTCTATTTTTTAATATGTCCTCTTCAATTTCTTTCATCAATATTTTATAGTTTTCATTGTAGAGGTCTTTTACTTCTTTGGTTAAGTTCATTCCTAGGCACTTTATTTTATCTGTAGCTATTGTTAATGGGATTACTTTCTTGGTTTCTTTTTCAAATTGTTTACTATTGGTACATAGAAATGCTACAGATTTTTTTTTATGTTGATTTTGTATCCTGCAACTTTACTGAATTTGCTTATCAGTTCTAATAGTTTTTTTGTGGAGTCTTTAGGTTTATCTAGACATAAGATAATATCATCTGCAATATGGAATTTGGCATTTTCCCTTCCAATTTGGATGCCCTTTATTTCTTTCTCTTGTCTGACTGCTCTGACTAGAACTTCTAGTACTATGTTGAATAATAGTGGTGAAAATGGACATCCTGTCTTGTTCCAGATCTTAGAGGAAATGCTTTCAGTTTTTCCCCATTCAGTATAATACTAGCTGTCAGTCTGTCATATATGGCTTTTATCATGTTGAGGTAAGTTCCTTCTATACCCGATTTTTTTAGAGTTTTTAATCATGAGGCAATGTTGAATTTTATTGAAATCTGAATTTACAGAATCAATTGAAATGATCATATGGTTTTTGTCCTTCATTTTGTTGATTTGATGTATCACATTGGTTGATTTGTATATGTTGAACCATCCTTGCATCACTTGGATGAATCCCACTTGATCGTGGTGAATAATCCTTTTAATGTGTTGCTGAATTTGGTTTGCTAGTTATTTTGTTGAGGATTTTTGCATCTATGTTCATCAGAGATATTGGCATATAGTTTTCTTTTTTTGTTGTGTCTTTGGTTTTAGTATCAGGGTGATATAGGCCTTGTAGAATCTTATGGACTTTCGGTGGGAGAACAAATTGTTAAAACCTTTCTGGGCATTTTGTGCATACTTTTGACCCTAGGAATTAATTCCCAATAAATAACTAGACTAGTGCACAATGACATATGTGTAAAGAAATTTATTCATTCAATAAATAATGAATGATTACCATGTTCCCAGACACTATTCCATGCACTGAGAACTCAATAATAAGCAGAGTATTAAACATCCATTTTCCCATTTGGGAGCATATAATAAAAGAAAGAAGTTATGTAGTTTCTTAGAAAGTATAAGATGCTATGGAGAAAAATAAAGCAGAGAAGGAGAGTTTGAAGGGCTCATGGAAAGATCGATCTGCAACCTTAAATAGGGTGTTCAGAGAAGGCCTGACTGAGCATGTGATGGCTGAGCAAAGTCCTAAAGGAGATGAGCAATTGGGGCCAGCAATTGCCAGGACCCTTAAGGATAGTTGTGCTTAAGAGCATCAAGGAGGCTGGAACAAAGTGAACAAGGATGAGAATGGCAGTAAAGAAATTAGAGAAATGGTGGTTGTAGGCATGTTGGTGTCAGAAAGAGCCTTGGGGGTTGCAGTAGGAATTTTGACTTTTATGCCAAGTGAGATGGAAATTCACTGGAGTGTTTTGAGCAGAGGAGTGACAGGATATAACTGTTAGATTCTAGGGAGGCAAGGGTGGAGGCACAGAGACTATTTAGGAGCCGGGGCAATGGTCCAAGAGAGAAATAACAGTGGCTTGGACCAGCAGGAAACAGTGGAGATGGAGACAAATATGGGATAGTGGATATTTTTGGAGGTAGAATCAACAGGATTTCCTGATGGACTGAAGATGACTGTAAGAGAAAGAAACAAGTCAAGGATGCCTTCTAGGTTTTTGTCCTAAGCAAACAGAAGGATGGAGGTGCCTTGACCTGAGATGGAGAAGACTATGGGTGGAATATATATAGTGGGAAAGAGCAGAAGTTCAGTTTTGGACATATGAAGTTTGAGATACTTATAAAGCATCTAAAAGTATGTCTTAAAGAGGTAGTTGCTGGATACATGGGTCTGGAGTTCAGGATATTTAAAGCCATAAAATTAAGATGAGATGAACAAGGGAGTAAACAAAGAAGAGACAGAGCCCCAGTTGGGGCACCCAATATAAGAGCTGGAGAGATGAGGAGGAATCAGCAAGAAGGCTTAGAATGAGCAAGTGAGTCAGAAAGAAAACCAGGAGAGCATGAGGTTCTGGAAACCAAATGAAGAAGGAGTTTCAAGGAGAGAATGAGCAGTGATATCAAACGTCCTGATAGGTCAAGTAAAATGAACTGACCACTGAGTTTAACAAAATGGAGGAGGCTATTAGTGACTCTGATAGGGGCAATTTATCAAATCACTGACATGAAAAGATAGAGAAAAGTAAATAACTAGCAATGGGAAGAGGTTAAATAAATTGTGGTGGTGTATATTACCCCACTCAGATAAATTGTTTCTCCTCATCTTGCACTGAAGTTCTTCTTTGTATAGTGATGCATCCAAAGGGAAGGCAAATCTGACATCCAAAGCCTTGATGTGTGGTAAATATGGTGGTGGTCAATGTCCTACTCCAGCCTCCTGACTGGTGGGCTGGGGCTGCCCTATATTGCAGTGGCTGGAGAGCTAAAAACTACATTTCCTAGATTCCTTTGAGCTACGGTTACAGATGGGATTTAAGTTCTGCCAATCAGATGCATGAACTTTTGAAGACAGAAGTGAGGCAGAGGAAATCTGTGATTTCTGATGGTCAGCATAGCTGTGGAGAAGTTTGTCTTTTAGCTTCCAGAGTACAGACCACTAGCTTAGAAAGGGTAAAGAAGCAAGACACAGTGAGACAGGGCATCCATTTTTTAGCAGTGTGGATCAAGCCAAAAAGCTGCATGACTCGGGGGGCAATATCAGTGGGGAGGGGGCCAAGACTGTCCCCGAATGTCAGCCAGGATAATGTGTCTATGGAGTTAGTCATCCAGTGGCTAATCTGATTCCTCATCTCCCTGATCATTGGGCGGGCAGCCCCTGGCAGTCGGCTTCATCAGTTCAGGCTTATTTCTGGAGGACCAGCCCAGAGCCCACTCTTTCAGATTTTCCAATAATCGTGTAAACACCTATTTTTAAAAATCAAATCCTTTTCTGCTTAAAATATCTAATGTGGTTTCTGACTGCTATAAACGAAGCTCAACTGATTCAAAGAGTAATATACATTTTTACGGAAGTTTTTAAAATGGGGGTGGTGAATTACAGCACTCCAAACACTGGAAGGCAAAACTTCCTAAAAATCTACTTTACCCACTTTTCTTCCTGAAAAGTTCCAAACTTGTTAAGTGGAAAACACATTGTAAAGCCATATGTATGGAATGACACTATTTTCATTTTTTAAAAAATTTGTGTTGACATGACTATATATGCAGAAAAAAGCCTAGAAATAGAAACACATACCCTAAAACTGCAGTCCCCAATCCCCGGGCTGCGGACTGGTGTGGGTCAATGGCCTGTTAGGGACCAGGACACAGAACTCCACCGTACCTCCCCCAGCCCTCCACCCTGGTCTGTGGAAAATTGTCTTCCATGAAACTTGGAGGGGGCACAGCAGGAGGTGAAGGGTGGGCAAGAGAGGGAACTTCAGCTTGGCTGCTCCCCATCGCTCATATCACCGCCTGAGCTCCACTGTCCCTGCTGCCCCCAGTCTGTAGAAAAATTATCTTCCATGAAACCGGTCCCTGGTACCAAAAAGGTTGGGAGCTGCTGCCCTAAAATGCTTGACAGAATAACCTAAAAGTGAGGTTATAGATATTTTTATTTTCTTTTTTATTTTTCCTGATTATTTTTGCAGTGAATGTATACTGTTTTTTGATTTTTTTTTTTTTTTTTAGAGACAAAGTCTTACTGTGTTGTCCAGGCTAGAGTGCAATGCACAGGCATGATATCATAGCCTTGAACTCCTGGGCTCTAGCAATTCTATTGCTTCAGCCTCCCAGGTAGCTGAGACTACAGACACATGCTACCATACCCACTAATTTTTGTTTTTTTAGAGACAGGGTCTTGCTATGTTGCCCAGGCTGATCTCGAACTCCTGGCCTCAAGTGATGCTCCCACCTCGGCTTCCCAAAGTGCTGGGATTATGGGTGTGAGCTACCATACCAGTCTGCATTATTTTTATAATTAGAAAAACACTAAAGCTATGTCTATTTGGAAAAAAGCTATTAACTTTTCATTTAATTTAATAGAATGATGTCCATAGACCCTCAGATAGGTCCAGAACTCCTTTCTAATCAATACATGTGGAACAAAATGCTGTGATGCTAGGATTCTTCGGTTGATCAAATAACAGCGTAAAAATTACCACATAATTTCAAATTTGCAACTAATACAATACAAATAATTACACTGGAAATATGAGACATTTTGTGTTTCTTTCTTATTAGTGTGAGAATACAATTTGGAACTTAAACAATCTAGGATATGTTAGAATAACGAGAGCAAATTTAATTTTAACTTCAAAGCGAATAGCTTTAAAACCAATCTCTCTTACATAGTTGAAATGAAAGTAGCCTCAACTGCTTGATAAAGCTAGAAAACAGCTGTTCTTTGCTTTGTTTTGCAACATTATCACCTGCAAGACTTCCTGGAATTGACAGTGTGTACCAACCCCAAATCCCGTCCTAGAGTGAACTTAATCAAAGGAACACAGAATCATTTCCCCTCCTATCACAAACATGATGAACAGGGACAAGACGACAATATACTGTTTCTAGCCATAAATTAGGCTTGTTCTCGGAAGATTTACTATGAAATAAGATTTTCCCATATACATGCTTTGATCACTCTAACAGCACGTGATGCTTTACTTCACTCACTCACCAATATTTCTTGAGTGTTGTATGTGCATGACCCTGGGGTAGGCACCAGAATTCAATTATGCAGTGAACAGATGTCATCGCTGACCTGACAAGAGCTTAGAGGCTAGCAGGGAACCCACAGGAGTTAACAGGTAATGAAAACAGCAAGGCAAGAGCTAGGATGAAGTGCAAGACGCTATGGGAATACAGTGAGGTACCTGACACAAACCCGGGGTGAGAAGAGACTCCTTTGTCAGGGAATGTCTAGCCTGAGACCTGGACAGTAGGAGTCAGCCAGGCAAAGAGAGAGGAAAAATGTTCCGGGCAGAAGGAAGAGCATATGAGAACAGGGAGTATAATGAATTTGAAAAATTTTCAGAAGCTCAATCAGACTAGAGTAGCGTGTCAAGGTGAGGAATAAATGAGGAGCCATGAGGCTGAAAATGTAAGCAGAAGATAGATTAGGTACAGTGAGATCATATAATGATTGTCCAAACCAGGACATTTTTGAGAACGTTCCAGGACCACGGTTGTAAACCAGGGCACAAATCAGAAGAGGCACGATCATGATCAGTCTCTTGGGTTTTATAAAATCCACTCTGGCTGCAGTGTGGAAAATGAACAGCAGTGGTGCTAGGGGTGGGGCTGCGACCCTAGAAGCAGGGAGATGAGTTAGGATATTTCAGCTGTGGGATTTCTGAACTGTGAATTAATAAGTCCATGAGAACTGATGGTGACCTAAACTGCAGAAGAGGCAATGGAAATGGAAGGAAGTGGGTATATTCAAGAGTTTCATTCACTCCTTTATTCATTCATTCATTCAATAATTATTTACTAAGTTCATAACTCCTGTGTTAGGCACTGAGTCTACAGCTCTACCCACACAGAGCTTATAGTCTAACCGATGTAATGGGCACAACTCATTGACTGAACATTGGAGGAAGGGGGAAGAGGAGAGTCAAGGAAGACACCCAGTTTTCCAGCTTTGGTAAAAGAATGTATGGTGATGCCTTCTTTGGGGTAAGAAACAAAGAGAAGCAGCAAGATCGGAGTAGAGACAGATGTGTTGAGTTTGGGTTTGAAGTGCTGCTGGGACATTCAAGGGGAGGTATTGGTCCAGTGGACAGCTGGATATAAAGTGTGAGGCTTAAAAGAGAGATCTGGGCTAGAGTTACGGATTTGGGAATCTTCAGCAATGGCTGATATATGAGGCCCCCACTGTGGGTGACACTACCTAGGGAGAATGTGTAATGACAGGAGGGAAAAGGGCCTAGGACAGAACCCTCAGGAACCCCAGCATTTAACTGATCATGATGAAGATTCTCACTGATAAAAGCCAAAAGTTATTAAGCATTTACTATGAGCCAAGCACTCTCCTAAGAGCCTTACATGGATCATCTCAATCAATCCTCAGTAATCCATTAAGTAACTGGCTCAGGTTCCCATAGCCTGTAGAGGACAGATCAGGGATTGAACCCAGGTCTAGCTCAAAACACATGTTCTTTACCCTAAACAACAAAGCCTTCCAATCCACTGACAAGCTGAAACTGTTCCCTGATATTTCACAAACAGCAGCAGGGACAAGGAGCAGGAAACAAAGAGAATTGAGTGCTTTGGTTTTTTTGTTTTTTTTTTAAGTATTTGGATCTGTTTATGTCTCTAACATCAACAATTTCCTTTAATGGCTGAGATTTTCCTCTTCATTTCCTAAGGAGTGGTCAGGACGGTCTCAGTTATACAGCAATCACTGGAGATGCTAATGGGAATCCAGCTACCTAAGTGTTCTCCTTCCTTTAGTGATTCTTCTTTGTTAGTTAAGAAGACAAAGTGAAAGAGTGGGGAGAAAAGCAATTTGCAAGTCATTAAAACTGGCATTTACTATTTGAATGAACTTTTTTTCCTAATTTAAGATTTTGTCCTAAACATTATTGAGTCCAAGAGATAAGGCAGATATTCAGTACTGCTCAGACACTCTACTCTGCATAAATGTCTCGGGGCAGGCATCTGGGGACGGGGCAGTGTCAGAAAGCTCATACCATGACTCGTTATACAAACTTATAATTCAGCTTGTGGTGGGTAATATTATTGGAAAATAACATTGCTCTACAAAGATCAACCTCAACCTACCTTATCAAAATCGGAAATGGAATGGCTCTTTTGAAATGGAATGGCTCTTAAGAGCTAAGAATACAGGCCAAAGAAGCAGCGTCATAAAAGGCAATGAGTTCTTCATATAGGGCTTGTAGTTACAAATCATAGAACATAATTCTATGTCTAATAAAAAACTAGTTATAACCTGTTTTAAAAATGTTTCCAATTAATATATCTTCATGCTTATCACCATTGACACAATCCATGCATTCACATGTTAGTTTTCATACTGAATACACTCACAAATCCAATGTACATACCTACTATGTTGCCATAGGCTTCTACCGACGCAATAGCATTTGCCCTCATTCCAAGGATTGACTTGGTCTCCCGCCTAAAAAGTCTACTAAATGGCTGCATTAATAAAATCTCTATCTAGAATGCTTAATCTTATTCCTTATCAACTCCAAACCTCCAAATTGCTTCTTTTCTCAAGTCATCAATCATTTATGAAGCTTTTATATAGGGTCCAACACTGATCCTACTTCTCCCTGTGTATCTTCCTCCTACCAGCAAGTGTTTGCCAAGATTCTCTTTGGGTGAAAAAACCAGATTTGAGATTAAAGCCACTTCCATTTCCCATTGACAGTGAAGATGGGTTCTGAAGAGGGAATGGAGAGGAAGAAGACAGGATGATAGCCAAGCAGTCTTTTCAACTGTCTTATTTGTAAAACACGAACTCCCTGGTTGACTTGTGGGGGTGGCTGGGATGCTTGATAGAGTTTTTGGCCTGAGAATATCATTGTATATGAGATTACAACAATTTATTGGACATTTTCTGAATCTGCAGGCATTTCCACAGGATTGTAGGGCTCACACAAAGAACAATGTCTTGGATTTAAGAGCAGCAAAGGTAATAAAAGGCTAAATGTAAGCCCCTTCTACAAAGTGAAAGCAGGATAAGAATATCAAGAACAAATATCAATTCAATGGTAAGCTGACTGGCCACTGGGTTAACAAAACAGTAACCTTATCATCCAAATTTCAGAGGGAACACATAAATATTACACTTGAGCAGCAAACCCAAGCTTTATAAATAGTGTAGATGGTCACTGGCTATTTGAAAACACAGCAGGAAAAAATTCAGAGGTCCCAAGAGATCTCAAGCTGACCTCAGCCAGTTTTAAAATGTGCTGTTTAAGAAAACAGAAAGTAGTTTAACTCAGACTGTAAAAAGAGAAAAGTGTAGCCGGTGGGTCTGAGGTAACCCTGTCTCTTGTTGCTTTTGGTAGACTAAGTACACAACTAGTTTCCACAACTTAGGAAGGATAGGAAGAGCTAGGAAACCAGTCAGAAAATAACCATGGGGACCATATAAGGGGCTACTCTGAGGAGAGGTTGAAAAATGGATTTCTTTATCTTTTAGCAGCAGAGACAGAGAGGATGTTTATGAATCTTCAAGTCTGTGAAGCGGTGGAAGTAGGCCAAGGCCCCTGGAAAGTTGGCACCTCTGTCAGAAATTTTATTTCACATTCCACTTGTCTGTGCTTAAGAATGAAAAGCTATTCAGGCAACCTCATGCCCACTTCTGAGTCAACTGTGCCACTAGCACCGGCCAGGCCTGGCCCTGCTTTGGTCCAGGAGGAGGGGCTGGGTCTATAGAAGTCCCAGACCACCCAGTCTCCATTCAGGGGATCCCAGGGGCCTGGTCAGGGCTCGGGAGACCCCACAGACCTTTCATTCTCAGAATCGATGTGACGTGACAGACTGCACTGGCCCTCAGGGGACCCCAGCCCTTTCTACATACGCACAAATAATCTCAGGCCCAGCCCCTAATAAACTGTCTTCCCCACGTCAGTATTAAAAGAGAGGCTATCTCCTTTCCATGATTCTGCTCACACTCCTTCACAGCTATTAGAAGAAGCTCTGCTGCTTGAAATTATTAACAACAATTACCAGAAATGCAGTAGTTTCTAGAAATGTATGAATCTAATCTAATTTAATTTCTGTCGGCCCCAACCCCAATTACGTAAGTAAGGAACCATTAACTCTCTATACTTGTGTAAGTCAGGGTCTGTGCAACTTCAAAAGGCGATAACACAAATTAAGGAGGGTGCTGCTGGAAGCTTAGCTAGATTAAGTTTCCATTTCTTCTTGGGAGCTGATTTTGATGACTTTGCTTATCTCCTCCCTCCAGTGTGTATTTAGTTCCTGGTGATTTCTTTGCCAATTAAAAGGCAGAAGAGCCTGGAGTATGTGCAGGGAAAAGCTAATGAAACCCACTGTGAAGATAAAGCCAAATGCAAGATGCAAAATGCATGATGTTCAAAACTATCTTGCAAGAGCCTTGAAAATGTTCATTTACTTTGACCTAGTAAACCTACCTCAGAGACTCTATCCTGAGAAAGTTTTAAGCCCAAAGCCATTTAACGGTGAAATAGTATGAACAGTTTACACTATAGAAGAATGGCTAAGTTATGGTTGATCTAATAATTGAATATTATGTGGCTATTAAAATTTTTTTTACTAAGAGTTTTTAATAGCATTGGGAAAGGATTATGTCATAATTTTTTATAGAAAAAAAATCAGTGTATAAAATTGCATATTCAATATTACTTCATATATATAAAAAACAAAATACATGGAGAAAAACTTGAAGGAAATACATTAAAAGATTAACAATGATTGCGGATACAGGGACTATGAGTGTTTTGATTTCTTGTTTCTACTTTTCTACATATTCTAAACTTTCTACAACAAATAAATCTCTATTACTGTAATAAAGAATAATAAATTTCTATTTAAAATTGAGATGGTTAGACCAGATGATTTCCAAGGTCCCCGTAGCTATATTCTGCATCACATCTAGTAAAAATTTAAGGGGTTAATGTTTTTATGACTAGTATATCTTTATCAAAGCAATAACACCATTCTGGCCAGTATTACTGTTGGGTGAATGTATTACTTCATGGCCACTAAACTGCAAATTCCTTAGGGGCAGGGACTACCCATACCATGTAGTAAGCATTCAATAAATGTTTATTAAATTGAATTTAAACCTGATAAGTGGGAGAGCATTAGAATTAATTATAGGGTGATAAGAAGTGTGCTTGCTTTCACATTGCAGAATTACCAAAAAACATAGCTGGTTATCTTATGTTTTGGATGAATTTTCCCTTTATAAAAACAATTTGATGTGGTCATTGCTATATTTAAAAAACCAGGGGTTGGTTGTTGGGGATTTGGTGGAGGGATGAATAGGCAGAGCACAGAGGATTTTTAGGGCAGTGAAACTGCTCTGTATCAAACTCTAATGACAAATACATGTCATTATACATTTGTCCAAACTGATAGAATGTATAATAACACCAAGAGTGAACCATAAAGTAAACTACAGACTTTGGGTGATTTTGATGTGTCACTGTAGGCCCATCAATTGTGAAAAATGTACCTTTTGTCAGTGGGCGGGGGGGAAGATGTTGATAATAGGGGAGGCTGTGCATGCATGTATGGAGGGCAGGGGGTATATGGGAATATGGGAAATCTCTGTACCTTTTGCTCAATTTTGCTGTGTACCTAAAAGTGCTCGTAAAAAATAAAGTCCTGCATTTCCCTGATGATTAGAGATGTTGAGCATTTTTTCTTGTTTGTTGGCCATTCTTCCGTCTTCCTCTGAAAAGTTTCTGTTCATGTCCTTTGCCCATTTTTGTTTAGGGTTGTTTGATTTTTTCTTGCTAATTTTCCTGAGTTCTAAATAGATTCTAGTTATCAGCCCCTTATCAGATGTGTAGCATGCAAAAATTTTCTCCCATTCTGTAGGTTGTCTGTTTGCTCAAACTGCAATGAGATATCATTTATCTCCAGTGAGAATGGCCTTTATTAAAAAGTCCCAAAACAATAAATGTTGGTGTGGATGTGGAGAGACAGGAACACTCATACACTGCTGGTGGAACTGCAAACTAGTGCAACCTTTGTGGAAAGCAATATGGAGATACCTTAGAGTGATACAAGTAGATTTACCATTTGATCCAG